>JASJFT010000076.1:0-87267 GCA_030770425.1 Darksidea phi
ACTATAGCTATTAGTTATTAAAGAGATAGCTACTTATTATAGCTATAAGAAGGGAATAACTATTAATAAGAAGACTAGCCTTCTACTTCTACTATTCTAGGTACTATTTTCGCGTATAGAGTATACTATCTTAGTTTTTATCTTCCTATATTAAGGTTATAGGAGGTTTCTAAGTTATAAAATTAAGCTAGTAAGAGATAGAAAGACGTTTAAACTACTAGGGCCCTTTAAAGGTACTTTTACTCTTATATTTCTAAAGTTCTATATAAGAGATTATAAGTTATTAATAGCTAAGTCGATTCTCTTTATAATTTATAATACTACCGATTATATCCCGTAAGATATAATACTATAGATTATACTTCTAGATAGAGAGAAGTAGAATATATAAGTAGATAAAGATAGTAATATCTAGATAATAGGGATCTAAATAGAGTATAATCTAATATTAGTCTAGGTATTAGGTTATAAGTAATTATTAGAGTATAGTAATATTATATTTAAAGATATATAGATATAGTATTAGTATAAATATTAGTCTAGTTAATAATAGAGTTTATATTTATAGACTAAAATAAAGTATTCTTAATATAAACGTACTATTAATCTCTTCTAATCTTATCTACCTTTCTACGCGCGTATATCTTACTTTTCGACTACTTTAAATATTAAAAAGAAAAACTATTCTCTAATATTATACCCTCTAATATCTTTACTCGCGAAAATATAATATATATTAGCCTAGAAATATAATCTTAATCCTTACTAATATAGACTACTATCTTTTCTAAACTTAGGTCCTAAGATTTATAAACTATAATAGTCTAAGTAGATACTAGAGGAAATTAAATCTAAGTATAAATTATCTAGTCTAGTATAAACTCTCTACTAATAGTAAAGACTAGTACTATAATCTAGCTATTATCTATTAAATAAAGCCTAGGACCTATATACCTATTAAATACGACTAGAATTATAAAAGGTATTATATTCTTATAATTATCGATATTTATATCCTAAATAATATTAATAATAGTCCTAGTAGTACTATTTACTAAGCCTCTCTCTATTTAAATATTTTTAAGAAGTATTATCTATCTACCGATATAAAGGGAAAGTTTACTAGAAAGATTACTATTATCTTTTAAAGATACTATAGCTACCTATAGGTTCTTATAAAATACTTTTATTATAACTACTAGTTAGCCCGAATCCCGTATATAATAATAATTAATCTAGCTAATCTTATACCTTTTAGTATAGATTTATATAGTACTACTAAAGGAATCTTATTTAACCGAGGAAAGTACTATACGATATCGAGTTATAAGTAGAATCTAGTTAACTTATCTTAGTTCTTTAATATAAATATATATAAGAGCTTCCCGAAAAGCTATCTATATATCGTCTTATTATTATATAATAACGTCTAAGATAATTATATAGTAAAATTTAAGATAAAGAGCTTAATCCTTAGTATTAGTAAGATTTAGAGTATAGGAGTTATTAAATAATAGCCTACGTACGACTAAAGGAAGTTAATAAAAATCTCTAGCTAATATAATATTTACTTTAGTAAAAGAAAGTAATTATTAATCCGGCTAAATCTTATAATATTATATATATATCTAGAAGAGAATACTTAGACTAACTATAAATTTCTTATTAATAATAATATATTAGATATTCTTAAATAATACTTAGATCTACTAAAGAGTAGTAGATACTAATAGAGAGAGATTACTACCCTATAATTAAATTAGAATCTAGAATATAGAATTAATTATTCTTCCTAATATAAGGAAGGCCGCTATACTAGTTAGTATATAATAAGTAATAAGAAGTTCTTTACTAAGGGCCTTTACGATCTTTATTAGGATAGTTAACGTTATCTTTATTATATATATCTTACTAATATTACCTATACTATCTAAGTTAATAAGAAGTTAAAGAGAAGAACTACTCCTCTAAAAAGCTACGTTATAATTTACTAGTATATTATATAATAGCTACTACTTAGACTAGAGGGTATTAGACGAGGTATTAGTCTAAATAACCTAATTAATAGAATAAAGATACTTCTAATTCTTCTAATAATATAATAGGTCGAGTTCGTATATATCTTTATAAATAGGATTATCCTAGTCTTTTACTCGATTAATAGGCTAGTCTTTAATATTATTATTATCTATAATAAATTCTTATAAACCTAAATACCTTACTACTAGCTTATTAAAAGAAGAGTTATTCTCTAAATCTATATTTTTCTACTTAGAATTCTCTTCTTTAACCTCTAATTCTATAGGTCTATAATAAGCGCTAGGAATATACGTATATAAAGCTTTATACTTATAGTAAGCTTCTATATAAATAGTAAAATCCTTACTATTAATACGCTTAATATTCTTAATTAAATAGAAAGGATAATAAAGTATTAGTATAACGCGAGTAAAGTCTTTAGTATATACTATAGGCGAATAAAAAGAATAATACTTTAAGATATATAACTTTACTCGAGCTTAGTACTTAAAAGATAAATAGTAGGTATAATAAAGAAGAAAGTTAAGATAATTAACCCCCTTAAGTATAGCTAGTTACTCTTTATATTTAGTAAAGAGTAATTAATCTTACTAAAAAGGAACTTAGTTATTATTATCGTCTTCGAGAGTATTAGCCGTCTCTTACTACTAATTTTAAAAGACGAAAGTAATTAGATACTCTATCTTAAGATAATAATTAACGTTAACTACTACTTAAAAGTAGTAAACTAGGGGTAAGCTAAAGAGAATATAATAGACTTCTTAGATACTATAATTCTGTTAGTTAGTAGTCCTATTTAGGAGCTTAGAAGTAAAAGAGAAGAGTACGTTTTTATTATTTAAATAAGAAAGAACTTAAACTACTATCTCTTTATATAATAGAGTTAGTATTTCTCTCTTTATAGTATAAACTCCTATATACTCTATTACTCTAATAGTACTAGTATAGGGCTAGATATTTATATTTACGTACTAGCTAAGGGCTATAATCTAGTTATATATATTAAGCTAGGAATAATTTTAGTAAGATTAAAGATAAAGATAGGTCTTTTTTAGAATCTTTTCGAATTATAGGTCTAAGTTAAGTAGCTACGGTACGTCGAAGTAATAAACCTCCTATTTAGTTACCTTATTTTTCTTCTTATAATACGAATTCTAATAATAATAAAGATAATAGTAAGTAAAAATAGAGACTAGCTTTTTAAAGTTAAACGTTATCTACTTAAATAATAATAATAATAGTAATCTATTTTCTAGTATATCCTAAGTATCTAATTTAAAATAGATAGTACTAATATAATATTCTTAATACTAAGTAAGTTAGTTCCTTAAAAACTTAGTACTCTAGTTATCTAGTTTATAGTCCGGGCTAGAAGTATAGTAATAGAAATAGAGACTATAATTATAAGTACTTCTATATTCTTACTACTTATATTAATCCTATAAATTAATAATCTCGAACTTTAACTTAATAATATATTTTTTAAATAGCTCGAATTATTAATAGAACTAGTATAATATAATATAAGGATAGTCTTAAATAAAGTCTTAGACGAGTTATATATACTATATAAAAGTAGTAGTTTTTTACTCTTTAAACTAAGGTATAAACTATAATAGATTATACTAATAATAATCTATAGTAGAGTATATAATAAAGAGATATAGGAAGGATAGCTAGTAAACCTATAATATAATTAATATTAGTCTTAATATTAGTCTCTAATCTAGAGAGAGTTAAGATAGAATATATTATAGCTTTAAGATTTTTATCCTTTTATATCTAATATATACGAGATCTCTAAATCGTAGTAGAGTAATAAATAATAAAATTAATTAGTCGTAGACTACTATTAGGACTATTAAATACGGCTCTAATATCCTTTATAGTAATAGAATTAACGTCTATTATATAATTAATAAAGAAATTAACCTTAGCTATAGTCTACCTTTATAAAAGAATATTAAATATAGTAAATCGAAATTAAAAGTAGCGTATAAATTATCTATTCTTATAGTATATAATATAATAAATATATATAAGATAATCTATTATACGCTACTAGGGCTATATAAAATTAGTAGCGCCGGTCGAATAGAAGATAAGAAAGGTAAGACTAAGAAGAGGTTTCTAACTATTAAACTCTATAATAGACGTCTAGTAGATAGAATTTATAGTAAGATATATAGCTTCTCTTTAACCCTATATTTACTAATAGAGAGTCTTAAACTCTCTTATATCTAAAAGGAGATTAGGTATAACTAATATATCTACCCCTATATCTTTATTATCTAAGCTAATAAGATCTAAACTACTATAATTAGACTCTACGTTATTAATAGACTCCTCTAGTATAGGTTAACTTATATATAGTCTACTAGAATTAGTTAATAGAGAAGAGGACTCTATAGAAGTACTATTAGTATTAGGTAAGATATTAGCTATATTTCTAAGTAGGATAGATACGGCCTATATAAGTAGGATATTTATAGAAGTATAGGATAGGCTAGAATAGTCTACTTATATATTAGGTCTAGTACCTAGTACTAAGTATAGTCTATTATTATACTTAATCTTAATAAACTAATTATTAATAAACGCGTCTATAGGAAGCTATTAAATAGTATTATAATTAATTTCGATATCGTAGTAACTAGAATAATTATACTTTAAGAAGAATAATTACTAAAGTATAGCTAATTAACGTACCTTAAAGTTCTTCTTAAACTAATAGTTAATTATATTTCTATTATTATTATCTAATTAGGGTAGCTTAAGGATAATAATATCTAATTTAGAAGGTAAAAGAGGAAGTTTATAAAATATTCGACTAATATTTATAGTAAAATAGTAGATATAACCCTTATACTTTTATTATAAACTATAATACTACTAAATTTCTATAAAGATATATACTTAGGCTATTAGTATCTCCTCTACGTCTATTAGAAGTAAAAGAGTAGTTAGTAATAGACTAGAGTCTATACTATTTATAGCCCCGTAAAGTAGAATCTAATTAGGGTCGTTAGAGTACTTAACTCTATTATTATAATATACTAGGTATTTATAGTTATATACCCTAATTCGAAACTAGTAATAATTATAGATAGTATATATTTATATCTACTCTTTATCTAACTCCTTATAAAACTTACTAATTAGGACTTTATCTAAGTTCGATATTATTTAGTTATTTAGATAGTCGTTCTTATCGAAGTTAATTTAGAATAGGATAGAAGGAAGATTATATAT
The DNA here is from genome assembly GCA_030770425.1 of Darksidea phi. Lineage (NCBI taxonomy): Eukaryota > Fungi > Ascomycota > Dothideomycetes > Pleosporales > Lentitheciaceae > Darksidea > Darksidea phi. The sequence goes on from JASJFT010000076.1 coordinate 5,293, forward strand.
ATAAGATTCGACTTCTCTAAAGTTATTAATAGTAAAGGTATATTTATTAGAACTAATATTATAATTAATATCTACGTTATTACCTAAAACTAGTATAATATATTAGAGATTAGACTAAGTAGAGTATAATAACTAAGAGGAAGATAGATCTAAAACGACGCGTTAGAAACTAGATTAAGTAGAGTATAATAGCTAAGAGGAAGATAGATCCCGTATAATATACTAGAGATTAGACTAAGTAGAGCGTAATAGCTAAAAGAGAGGTAAAACTAGTACGACGCGCTAGAGATTAGACTAAATAAAGTATAATAACTAAGAGAGAGACGGATTATCGCTTACTTAAAAGATCGATTAAGATAGTAATAATAACTAAGTAGTAGAGCCCGTCTATAGTATAAAGGGTACGCTCGAAATACTTAAGCTAGATACTACTATTAATAATAGAAGTTAAGAAAGTAGACTAAGATTAAGCTACTTTAAGGGAGGAGAGAAAGTACTACCTTATATAGGAGGTTTATTATTACGACTAGTTCGAGCTCTCTTACGTCTAGCTAGGTAGTATAATAAATACTAGTACTTTTATCTACTATTCTTAAACTAATTATAGGAAGCTAGTAGAGCTTTATTATATTAAGTATAAAAGGGGCTAGTAGATTATATTAAAGATATTAGTACTAAATAGGAGTATTCTTAGTAGAAAGGGTAATACCTATATAAAAAAAAAAGTATTAGTCTAAGTATTAGTTACTATATTAGTTATTTATATAGTATAGCGGATTTTAATAGGGTATAGCTAGAGAAGTAGTTAAAAAGTCTATAATCTTCGTAATTAGATATAGCCCTATAATAGTATAAAATAATTAGCTATTAGATATTTAAATATTATCTATCCGAATAGAGTAATACTACTAATCTATTCTAGTAATTTCTTTAACCTATCCTAGTAATTACTACTAACTACTTATAGAACTAATAGGGATATTCTACTTTAGTAGACCTAAATATATATACTACGCTCGTATCTCGCTCCATAATTAGTAAAAAGATAATATTAAAGATTATTAATATTAAGACTAAGTATTCTTTAAAGAAGTTAGACGCGAAGTACTTAGAATCCTTTACTATTTAAATTAAATATAAAAAGCTAAATTATTAATTTAGACTACTTTTATTAATATCTTAATTATATCTTATCTTCTATATATCTCTTCTAGAGAAATAGATAAAGTTAAAAAAAAATTTAAACTTTAGATCTAAATTTATATAATATTTAAAGCTTAATAATAATAACTAATATAAAGTTAAAGCTATTCTTACTTATAAGATAGTTTATAATAAAAAACTCTTTCTTATAAAATAACTAGATTAGCTATATAAGAATAATATATAAAAACTTAAAATCTCTTTTAATAATTATAATAAAGTTTTTATAAAATATTAGATAAATCTAAATAATTAAATATTAGATTATCTAAAGTAGAAAGTTATTAGAAAAGTATTATAATCTTTATAAAGAAATAATAATATATATAAGAAATTCTAAAGAGGTAGATTATATAAGTAATATTAATATAAAGAAACCCCTCCCCTAGGAGCTTAGACTACTACTCGGCGTAACGTTACGTTGGCTCCTAGGCTAGCTATATTTTTCGTAATTCTAATTACCTTATTATATTTTAATATTTCGATATCTTACGTAATAGATAGTAACTATAGAATAATAATAGCTCCTAATTTACTAATAATACATATAGATAGTTAAACACGCCGATAATACCGAATCTTCTACCCTCCCTAGCTAGGTATCCCTATCGTCCTCCGTCCTACCTATCCCTACCGGTTCCTCCGTATTCGATCCCCTACGCTATCGTTCGTATCGTATCCACTATAGACACTAGCTTTATCTTCTACGTTAGGTATTCGCTCCCTCGATAGCCTCTTAAGAAGGCCGATTTCTTCTTCCTTAATAGTCTTCCCTATATAAGCTTTTCCTCTAGCCTACGTAGACGGTATAGCTACCTCTAGACGAAATACCTATCCTCGTTATATAGGGCCTCGGATAGGAATATAATATAGATAACTACTAATAGCTATACGAGAATCCTATCGCCGCTCGTTCCCTTAAATATATCTAACGTATAGTTGGTTTTATACCAACGGTTATTATAATCGAGGAGCCCTATCGATAGTACCTCCCTCCTATAGCGCCGGGGATACTCCGCCGCGATATTCGAAACGTTTAGAGCGCTATACTCGAATAGACTATTATACTCTAGTACCTCCTACTAAAGGACTAGGCGAACGATCGTTGGTAAAGATATCTAGTTAGTAGGTATTAATAGTAAGTTTAAGGAAGAGGGTATATTAGTACTACTACTCTCACCGTTACTAGAAGACTAAGGATATATAGTAAGGAAGCTGGCTAAGGATAAGAGATAGATATAAGGAAGCTAGCTAAGAATAAGAGATAGATATAGTAAGTAGAATACTAGTATTATCGCGGGTAATTTTTATACTATAGGTAGTAGGTAGTAGTATTAGTACGCTAACTCCTCGCTACCGCTATTAGTCTCCTAACTAGGCTCTGTAGTTCGGTATTATATATTATTTCTTATCTAGCGCCTTAATATTCGAAATATTACCTCGTTACTTACGATCGATAGTACTATATATAGCTCTATAGCTCTATTATCGTATATAAGGTATAGGTATAGTACCTCTACTATATATAAACTCCTACTATATTTTATACGGACCTTCTAAAGAGACTCCTACTATATAAATTTAAATTAAATTAATATAAAGAAAGAACTAAGAGATCTAATTAAAAGGTACCTTTAGAAACTTACTTGGGGGATACTATATAAGTAGAATAATTAATTAAGAAAAGAAATATTATCTACTTTAGTAATAAACTATAGCTTAAAGGATTTAGTAAAATTAGCCTTTATATATTATAATAATAAATAGACTAACTAATAGTAATAGTATTAGAATTAATAAGCTAGATCTTTAATATAGATATTTATTTTATCTATATATTCTAGTAACTAAAAATCTTAACTAAGTACTATATAATCTATAGATAACTCGAGTAAGTTATATATATTAAGTAAGAAGTTTTTAAAAAAGCTTTATAATATCTCCTTCTAAGAGGTAATAGATATTATACTTCTACTAATAATATTTCTATTAGGAATATTAGGACTATAATAGTATTAATAATACTTATAATTAATAGTCTTAAGAGATATACTAGTTAAGAAGTTATATTTAATAAAGTAAGCCTTATAAATAGTAGAGGTTATAAAGTTAATAAATACTAGATAACTAATACTACCTAGTCTATACTAGAGAAATTAGTATAGAAAGTTATTAAAAAGATAGTAGAATATACCTAATAGTACTAGAAGTTAAGCTTATATATTATAGTTATAGCCTAGTATAATTCTACCTTACTACTAGTATTCTTAATTAGACGCTTCTACTTAGTTTTATACTAATTCTAACTAATATTAATATTAAAAGTATAAAATTATATATTCTACTAAATCTTTTTAAGTATATTAGAATTTATATCTTTATTATTACGAGTAACTTAGACGTTATAATACTAAATATATTTAATAATAAAGATAAGAAGATTAAAATAGTAATAAAAAGTAGGTTTAACTTATATAAATTATTAGTAGAACTATATTAATAAGAAGAGAGAAAGACTAATATATACTACTAAGTAGATTTAATAGTAAGCTTTATACCTACTATAGGTAGTATAAATATTAGTCTTTTAGTATTAATTACTTAAGATAATCTAATAAAGCTTAACTATATTAAACTCCTATATAAACTAAAAAAGATAATTTATATACTAATAACGTATAAGAGGAAATTATAACTTTAAATAAATAGAAAGAATATAAATATACTTAAAAAGGATAGTATTACTATACTAATTAGTAGAAATAATTATAATAAGGAATAGAATCTTAAAAGTATTAAAGAATAAAGTAGAGAAATCTAAAAGTAGATATACCTTCTTATACTTATATTAAAAAAGACTATTTTATATTTAAGCTAATAGTATTTTAAATACTTATTAATAAGAGTTTAAAATATAAAAATAAAGGTATTTAAAGAGATATAATATATAATAATTTATTATCTCTTAGATAAACGCCTATAAGAATATAATAGGGATTTTTCTTATTAAAGTAGCTATAGATAAATAAGTAATTTAATAAAATTATAAGTTATAATAGATAATAGTTAGTAATTACTAAGTATTACTAGGTTATACTATTATAATAGATATTAAAATTAAATTAAATAAAGTTTAGACTAGTTTTAAAGTTTTTATAAAGGTATTATAAGTAAGTAGAGTAATTATAAAAGTTATACTTAGTAAATAGCTCTTATATAAAGATACTAAGTATCTATTAAATAAAAGTTACTAAAAATTACTTATAAGAGAAGTAGTAATATTATTACTACTAGTATAAGAATTTATAAGAATATATATAGATTATAAGCTATAATAATAATAAATAAAAGTTATAAATATATATTAATAATAGACTAATACTTAAGTTATATATACTTTTTATTTAAATTAACTATATATTATAAAATTAGAGTTAAGAGCTATAAAGCTAGAAAGATTATAGAAATCCTTTATTAAGGTAGTAGAATATAATATAGATACTAAATATCTAAGAGGTCTTCTTTATAAAATCGTTTTTTTCTTAGAAATAGAGTTTTTCGGGAGTATAAATATTTAGATAGACTTTTTTAAAGCTAATAAAAGAATTAATAAAATATATTATAGTAAATAACTCTTTATAAATATCGAGATAGCCTTTAGAAAAGAAGAAGGCTATATTATATCTACTTCTATTAGAGAACTTTCGAATTATTATTAGACTAGCTATAGTTATATACTAGACCTTATATAGTTCTATATTCTACTATTATATCTTCTTAAGAATTTATCTTATCTCTATTCGAATATAATCTTTTTATTATCTTAGTATTTCTATATCTATCTATCTATACGTATCTTATATATTCTTTAGACTTTTTAATAATCTATATCTTACCCTTAGGACCTATACTCTAATATACTTTATTAGAAAAGTATACTCTATATTAGTAAATAGAATCTAGATAGACTACTAATATATTCTTTATCTACTCCTTACGTACCTTTACTATATATTTATTTATCTATCTCTTCGTATAGATAATATACTTAAAATAGTCTATTAAGTCTAAATATATCTTAAGAGTCTCTTCTTTATAGTTTAAATTAAGCTTTTCTACGAGTTAATTCTAGGTAAATATATATACGTTCTATCTAATATCTTAAAAAAATCGATTATAGTACTCTAGATCCTTTAGAAATAGTATAGAAGACCTTTTATACTTCTTCTTAGTAAGCTCTAAATTATAATATATTCTATTAGTTTATATACTACTTTTAGAAAGAATAGTATAGTCCTACTCCCTAAAAATACTATTAAATCGGAAAATATCCTCCTTATAGTAGAAGATATTAAACGTATTATTAAAATCTACTATACCCTTAATTCTCGATTTTCTAGAGGTACTAAAATTCTAAATACCCTTTTTTAATATCCTTAATATAATCGTAACCCTTAAAAATAAATATATTAGTATTAGTACTAATAAAATAATAGCTAGAAGGGTAGACTAATATATTTACTAATTTTAGTATAGACGTTTTTTACCGACCTATATATCCCTATATAGCCCGATTCTAGTTCCTTATATAGCTTATTTATAGCTTAATATATAGCTAAATTCTAGCTTTTTAGCTTAATATAGTTATAAGGACCTATACGATCTTATAATCTAGAATAGACTCGGTCGGCCTTAGTATAGGTAAGCTAGAGTCTACTATCTTAATTACGTACCCTAGTTTAGACCTCTTTATATAATAAGGAATCGCTCTAAGCTCCTCTTAGTAGTAATTTATCTCTCCTATATAATTAAGCCTATTTTATCCTCTATTATCTCTCTTTATTATACTAGTCCTACTAAGTCTTATATTCGAATCGCTCCCTCTATAGAATATACTAAATAGGAGATTAGATACCTACTATACCTTATAGGATTCTAGTAGCTTACGATTTAGTTATAAAGGACTAGAGAGAAGTTAAAAGAGTAGAATAGAAGAAAGAAGTAATAAGTAGTAGTATAAGAGTCTTATTAGTCTTATAGATATCTTAGTCTATATATATTACGAAATTTATAAGATATATAAGATATATAATCTATTATATAACGAGACTATATAATAACTAAATATAGCTAGCTTTCTATATATAAAAAAGCTTTATTATATTTTATTAAATATTAACTACCCCTTATTATATACCTTATCTTTAAGTATAATATATAAATAGACTTATAGAACCTATATATTTTATTAATATAATCCTAAATACGAAATTAGCTACTATATTAATTATTATTAAATTATAACTTAAAATAATATACCCTATATTCTAATAAGTAAATATTAGAGGGATTTACTACTTACCTACGATACTTAGAATACGAATATAGCTAGAGATTATCCTATTTATAAAGGGAATATACTAGTTAATTTATCTAACTAATACTAATATATTTATCTATCCCCTAATATAAATCTAGAGATTACTATTAAGTCTATATATAGTCTATATCTCTAAGATCCCTAAATATAGTAGATTAAAGTTAGATTAGCTAATATAATAATTAAGATTAGAAGAAACCGAATATATAATAGCTCGTTTTTAAAAACTTAAAAAATTTTAAGTTCTAGCTAGCTAAGGTTAATATCTAGGATTATTTTATAGTAGAGATCGAGGATAAAGAATAAATAGGTAGATAAAGACGACTTAAATAATATATATATATAGAGATTCTTATCTAAAAGTTTAAGTTTAAGATCTTATAAATTAAAGAAGACTTTAAGTATCTTATTCTAAGTCTTCTAATATCGCTCGGGATATTTAAGAACGATACGTTTCGAAGCGACCTAGATTATTATAGTAGAAATAATTTACTATCTTAGAAGGTAAGAATCGTAGATATAATAAATTTAATAGAATATTAAGTTAGAGGAGAGTAAAGGGTTAGTTACTACTTTAAGCTCCGTATTATCTTAAATAAGTTATAGTTAATTATACTAATATAAGTATATAAAATCTTTCTCTACTAAGATATTAATTATATAGCTATACTACTCTAACTATATTTAGAAATCGTCTCTTTAGAAGTACTACCGACTATAGTAACTAGGTCTAAGTCTACTTACTATAATACTACTATATATCTAATAAGATATTTCTCTATAACTAAGAATAATTAACTTATTAGATATAATTTAAGAAGTATATACTATTAAGCTTTATAAAAGAAGAATATTATTATTCTTATTAAAAAGATATTTATATATATAATTTATATATATACTAAATAATAACTTAAAGTACTTCTATTTTTTCGTCTATAATAATACTAAATAGAGCCGACGTAGTTTCTCCGATTATATTACCTTTAACTTTAAATATAATATTTATTAATTAAAGAGGATATTTAGTAAGAAATTATAGCTATTATTATATATATAGAAGTATTAGACTATACCTATACTTAAGAGCTATTTATAGTACTTAGAGAATCTATAGTAGTTAAATTTATAATAGAAAGGTTTATTAAATAACGAGGGGATTTTTCTTAAGAAGTTAAGTCGGCTATATATAATTAATACTAATAAGAGAGAAACTAAAGAATAGCTAAGTTAATTACGATAAGATATTTTTTATTAAATAAGAATTTTACTAATTATATTTTAATAGTAAGATAAGAGATAATATTACTATCTAGCTTCTATAATTTCTTTATAAATATAATTCTCTTATTATTATATATAAGCTATAGTATTCTAGAAAATATACTTATAGATCTATATAGTATATATAAGCCTTTACTACTCTATTACCTCTACTATCGCGGAGTAGACGGCTTAGGGACTAAGTATAATTAGAGATTTTACTAAACGTAAGAATTAGTCTAGTACTAATAGCTATTTATTAAATCTTATAATCTAATAGTATCTAATATAGTCTAGTAGTATTAATATTAAGGTATAGTTAGAGGTCGTTTCTATATATAAAATACTATCTTTTTTAACTTATAGAAATTAGAGCTTTTACTTTTAGAGACTATATATTATAGTAATTTATACTAAAATTATTATAATAGTTATAAGCCTAGATTATAACTAATTACTCTTAAATAATAATAACTTATTATCCTCGTCGTTAATATTAATTAACGTATAGAGAGCTAATATCCTTACTATTACCCTTATTATTACTAGAAACTCCTCGGCGCTTAGAGAGTTATTATTATTAATAATAAATACTAAAGAAGATTCCGTAATAATACGTATTATTATTATTCTTAAGATTTAGAGCGACTAGTATAAATAGCTATTTATTCTTAAGAATAAGATCGAATAATATAAAGTTTAGAAATACTATAATCCTAATCTTAAAATAGTACTAGATATTAAGGAACTAATAAAACCCTTACTTATAATATATAAAGCCGGCGCTATTAATATAACTTAGCTATCGTTTAATAATTAAATATTATATAGAGTCGAGCTTACCTAATATTAAGAAGAGAAGAAGGACTATAAATAACTAGAGAAAGGTCTAAGGATAATTAACTTAGAGATTAGTAAAATAATTATAGTAATAAACCTATATTTAATATAAAATAAGAAAGACTTATAGAATTAACTTAAGGTACTAAAGAGGTATATTATACCTATAGATACCTTATAATATTAGGAACTTAGAGCTAAATATAGGTAACTATAAATACCCTTATATAGTAAGAAGCTAGCTAACTAGCTATATAACTAGATTAAGATTATAAATAAGTATAAGACTATTAGTCTTTTTAACGTTAAAATATCTTATATATAGAAGGACTTTATAAAAGTATACTATACGTTTAATATTAAGTATAGTACCTTAACTCTTTAAGATATTCTAAAGGCTTAATATAATAGAGTAAAAGTATAGTTATTATAATACTATATTACTAAGTTCGAGTTATTTCTAAAGGTAGCTAAACTAGTTATAATAACTAGATATAATACTATAATTACTACTTAACTTACTATTACTAATATAGATAATAGTAATAGCTCTAGTAATAATAATAATAATAACTAGGAAAAGAGAAATAATAGGATTTTAAAGATATATCTCTATAGATAAGTATATTAGTAGGTTAACTACTTTATACTTAATCCTTTAGTAAAGAAATATTCTAAGAACTATACTATAAGTACTAAGGTTAAATACTAAGTTAATAAAGCTCTAAAGGCTAATTTAATACTTAAAGCTCGTATTAATAAGGCTATTAAGTATTCGATAGACTATATTAAATAGAAGATAGCTTAGTCCGCTCCTATAATACTATTTAGCTTTAATAATAGGGCTTATCTATTAGAACCCTTAACTTATATAGTTTATATAATTAACGATATAGTTATACTAATAGATAATCTAGTAGTACTTACTAGAGATTAAGACGCTATACGAAATAAGTATCTCTATAATTACTAGATATTAGATTTAGGTTTAAATATATACGTCGTTAACTTAAATCTATAGATTAGATAGAAATAAAAGTATAATACTATAGCTTATAAATATATTAGTACTAATACTAGAACTATAAAAGTTAAAGCTTAGGGTTTTATAATATTTAAAATCTATACTCCTTATAATAGTATAATAGAGATCTAATTAATATACGTTATCCTAGTCTCTAGCTTTATTACTAGTATAATAGAATTAGGAAGGTATTATACTATTAATATTTATTTTAACTTAAGACGCGATATATTATATTATAAGAACTAGAGTAATATACTTACTCTACTCGAGTATTTAAATAGCTACTAGCTAGTCGACGTCGATACTATATAAAGGCCGTATATTAAGCTATTATTATTATTTATAACTAACTATTAGAAGTTATATACCCTAAAGCCTATATAATAAGTTAGTAATTAAATTACTTATCTAATATAGGGATACCCTAGCTAGAGAATAATAGCTTATCTAATAAATATCGTCTATAGAGTCGTCGTTAATAAAACTAATAATTAAAAGCTATATAAGATATATATTAAAATAAAGCTTATAAAGTAAATCTTATATTATTAATAGAAAGACTACGTAACGTAGCTATTTAAATATATATTATTAGATATTATTTAGCTCCTACTAATAGGAGAAGAGTATCTTAATAGAGATAAATACGGAGGCTATAATATTAATTAATATACTAAGTAGTATAAAGTAGAAATATTTTCTAGTTATTTAAAATCTATTATTAATTACTAGGTTATATAGACCCTATATAAAATATAATATTAATTTAAATACGACGTTATTAAAGTATAAACTAATAATAAGCGAGGATTTAATATCTTATCTAACCTATTTAAATAGGTCTACGATAACCTAGATATTATATATAAGAAGTAAGTACCCTATATAAATAAATAAAATAGAGGTACTAAATATACTAGAGTAACGTTAGTTATATACGCGAAAGTATTATAACTTTAGACTAATCTATCTAAATTACTATTAAATAAACTATTTCTAATAATAGTATATATTCTTAATAGAACGCTATTAGAGAAGCTAAACTAGAAAATACTATATAAGCTTATCTAGGGTAGAAAGTCTTAAGTTATTTATATATATTCTATTAGCTATAAAGTCTATATACTAAATAGATAGCTTAAAAAAGTTAATAAACTTAAGAGTAAAGTATTAATAGGTTATCTTATTAGTTATAATTTAACGAATATCTATTATATCTAGCTATTAATAAAGAACTAGGTAATTTAAACTCGCGACGTTATATTTAACTTAGATAGTTTTTTTAAGGACCTAGAAGACTATACTAGAAAGTTAATTATTAAGGAAATTATCGAGCTACTCGATATACCTAATATTTAGTATCCTAAGAAAATTAGTATTAATAGTCTACTAATATTATATTAATTAATAATAAGTAAAATAACTATACTAGCTTCTCCGACTAATACGTAGATAGGAGGTAAGAGATAGTAAGATAGCTAGACGTAGTAAAATAAGGTTATTAAGAAGGATACTAAATTCTATAGAGAACTACTTTTACTAGTATCTTTAGCTCGCGTTAATTCTAATTCGGCCCGCGCTAGTTCTAATTAGGTAAAGAACTTTAAAAACTCTTTAAATAATACTATAATATCTTTAAATAATACTTTAACGTAATAAAATTAACTAATAAACTTATTATAAGAACTTAGTATAACTAAAATACCTAGATATAGCCCTAATTAAACTAAAAATAATACTCTAAGAAGATAAAATCTCGATCTTAATAAGTCTAATATTATTCTAGAAGGATACTTAGTATAATTAGCTTACTTATATAATCTATATTATTAAGTATATCTATTATTCTATATAAATACTAATAATACTATATATAACTATCTATATAGCTTTATTATAATAATAAAGTAGAATCTAGAATATAAGGTTTATTAATTATAGTTATCTAAGTCTCTAAAGAATTTTTAGTAGCTAAGTAGTTACCTATATAGTAATTAATTCTAAGCTACTACTAATATAGAATATTATTTAGTATAAATAAAAAGATACTTTATAAAGATCTTACTTCGAGCTACTAATATTAATATAGAGGTACTATTATTAATATAAGTATTTATCTATAAAATCGATATAAATAGCTACCTTTTAAAATTTAAGACCTAGATTATAATTTAAGATAACTTATAATAGCTATATAGTAATATCTATACTACTATACTAGCTACTTACTTATTTTATACTCTACTCGTAATTACTAATTAGTTTAACCTAGAGTTAAAGTAATATAATATTCTAACGACCTTTTTTAATATAAAGCTTAAGAAATATATCTATATAAGAATATTAGATAGCTTTAAGTATAACGATAAGATTCTAGAGGTACTATATATCCTTTATAGACTTAAAGAGATACTACTATTATAGTATAACGAATTTAAGAAGACTCTAAATTAACTTAATATATAAGAAGTAGAAGGATTTTCTTATATATATATTAATAACTAGCTAATTCTATTTATATATATCGATAATATTATTATAGCTTATTACTCTAAAAATACTAGGCTTTATAAACGTTTTAAGATAGATTTTATAAACTATTATAATATTAAGAAGTTAGATAATCTAAAGTAGTACCTAGAAATTCGAGTTATATAGAATATAGAGAAATAATTAATTTAGCTTATATAAGACGCTTATATTAATAAAGTTACTAGAGAGTTTAATATCTAATTAGATTCTTACCCTATAGAAATACTACTTATAGTAAATTAATATAAGTTATTTATTAAAAAATCTAATAAAACGCGTATAAAATATTATTAATAACTAGTTAGTTATCTCGCGTATTTTATATAGTAAACGCGACCTAATTTAACTTATTCTTATAGTTTATTAGTAAGTTACTTTATAAATCTAAGATAGTAGTATATAGCTCTAATTAAGTATATATAATAATATATTAATAAGATAAAATATTATACTCTATAAAGAATAGTTATATAATATAGTAAAGTAGTTAAATATAATATAATTAATAATAAAATAATTAAATAGTCTAGAGCTACTAGTAATTTCCTAGGTATAGTAGATATAGCGTTTACTAATAATATCTATACTTATTAGAATAGCTAGAGCTATCTATTTTAACTATTTAATATAACTATTAATTAGAAATTAGCTTAATAATATACTATTATAAAGAGTATAACTAAGGTAGAACTACTCGTCCTAAACTTTACTAGTTTAGAGATAGCTAAATAGTTAAGGCTATTTAAAGGATTTAACCTTAAACTTAATAAGACGTCTATTATTTAGTATAATAACTAGTAAATAGTTAGTATTACTATAAAGTAAGAGGAAAAACTTAATACTAAGCTTAAATATATTAATATCTATTAGAGCTAGATTTAATAGGAGGTTATTTATAGCTACCTTAACGTATAATAACTATCTACTACTAAGATATCTACTAACGAACTTACTAAGATCCTTCTAAAGTAAAAGTATATATAGTTTATAAAGTAATTAGACCTCGTTAATATTAAAAGTCTAATTAAATAGGTTAACTTTAAGGGCTACGAGTACCTCTAAGCTAAGGGGGTATATTACGGAGTAGATAGCTTAGGGACTAAGTATAATTAGAGATTTTACTAGGCGTAAGGATTAGCCTAGTACTAACGGCTATTTACTAAATCTCGTAATCTAATAGTATCTAATACAGTCTAGTAGTGTTAGTATTAAGGTATAGTTAGGGGTCGTTTCTGTACATAAAATACCGTCTTTTTCAACTCATAGAAATCAGAGCTTTCACTTTCAGAGACTGCGCACTACAGTGATTCACACTGAAATCACTGTGACATCTGCACCTGCAGCTAAAGATGCAAGCAACACTCCCTCCGTCAAGTATCGAGGCTGACCCACACTCTTGTAAAGCACTAAACTTCAAGTTTAACCCCCAAGTGAACCTCCGTTCCAATTGCTTACTTGTTAGCGGGGGTGAGTTTTCGTGTTGTACACGCGTTTAGCTGTGGGGCGATTCGGCGCTGCGATGCCGGGATCGATTCTCTCAAGCCAAGGTCATCTGAACGTCCACTCATGAAGTAGATTTTCGGATGAATTTTCTCGAGCGAATAGTATTAACTTGGTCTCCTCTCATGCCTCCCGCTCGTTCCCTTCATTGGAGTCACTACGGGAGACGACGACCCACCGCCACCGTAATCCATATTCTGCGCAGTCTCTCTGGTCGCCCACAAAGTAGTAAAAGCTCTATGGGTTAATGCTATTAGGAGGATAACTAATAGCGTATATCCCTTAACTCTTTACTCGCCCCGTTTAAAAATATATACTTTCCCTATCGGCTTCCATGCGGAACCGGCGTCTTTTCTTATTAAGAACCCCACGTACGTGCAATAATTGCGGGACTTTCACAAATTTTGGTTTGCTATTGATGGTGGTTTGCCTACAGTGACATGGGATTTCAGATAGCCCGCGTAATAGCTCGCACCACTTGCTAAAATGCCTGGCCCTACCAACATTGCGGAGGAGGCTATTCCACCTCACACCTGCGCGCACACTCCTCACTTCTCCGCTCGCTGCCAGCTAATAATACACACGCTGAAATCTCATTGCGAGAGAAATGACAAAGTGGAAACACGCCGAACGCAGCCAGGCGCCAGCTGTTTAAAAAGACTACCTGACCAAACCAGTAAATGGAGAATCCATGAAGAGGCATTAGAGTTGGCAACAGAAAATGTATTGGCGTTCGAGTGGTAGGAAATCCAGTGATTGGACTGGAGGATAGGTCAGAAAGTATACCGGGGCAGACTTAAAAAATATACACAATTTTGAGTTCGACTGGCTTGGGGAATCGCCTCCACGTAGTTCGATATCAATGAAGACAATGAAGACGGTCTACAAGGTGGTGCCCGGATTTCTCGGGACTCTGAGGTATTGTCCCAAGAACTGCCCGCTCGGTCACCATCGGGCAGGAGTGTTGCCTGGGTCGCAGCTCCCAAAACAGGCGACTGCAGCCGTGCCCTACAGGCCTAATGCAGTGGCTTGTACCGTAGAGATACCTCTTAAATGTCATACTGCTCACCGGAACTTCTTCGACACAAGGCCCTTCGCTCGTAGCGGCGTTCGACGAACCATTAAACGCTCACGGTGGCCAATCACGAATCCCACGCTTTAGAGCTAAGCCTGTATAACAGTTAATTGGAAGGGGCACTGCGTGGCACTGTCACGGTGAACTGTAGTAAGGTTAAAGTAGACTCGAGCTATTTGTTTGCGAATATAACGTTAGATCTACACCTCTTGTCGAGAAAATCAATCAAAGCATATCCAGGGTCATTTTGTGTAACGCTTCCCACATATTCATAGCCGCGGGGTTACCGCCGGCGCCTCCCCATCCATCCTTCCAGCCCTTCCACCTCCGCTGGTTCTTGCCTTGGGTTGACCAGTATCCGCCGGATTCTTTGTCACAGCAGAATGTTTACTTAGCCCGGCCTTCTTCCCTATACTCGGTCCTCGTGACTCTTTGTGTGAGGGGCGTGCCTGGATAGGTCCTGATCTCGTGCGGTGAGTCTCCCGCGTGATGTGCTGAGTGACAGGCGCTACGGCCTTTAGTACTACTTACCCCTAAGTTTCTTATTTGGGGCTGTTTGCGAAGGGAGAGGCTCGCGTTTCAAGTTTGCGATCCTAGCAATGCCATGCGGTGGCGGATGATTGTCTTCGTTTTGAACCTTGTTGACCTTGACCCGAGGGGTGCGATGGTCCAAACACTGTGAGTTCTGTGGTGGAGGAATCACAGTACCTTGTTGCGGTCTGGGTAGTTCTAGAGGCGAATCTTTATGCTCTCCTGAGGGTGATGGAGCTGGCGGGAAAAGAGGAAACCAGTTAGAAACTGAGGGTGGCTCAAGCTTCTGAACCGTGTTCTTAGCGCTTGCGATTCGGTCTAAGGTGTGTCCAGGAAAGTTTCGTCGCCCTAAGTATCCTTCCTCGATGGTCCAGAAACCCGAAGGTTGCTCAGAACGCGGAAGCTGAATGGTCTCTGGATCACCAATCTCAGAAAGGGTGAACTCCATACTTGTGATATCCACTTGGGTGTCTTCCATGCTCTTTATAGGGTTAAGACCCTCGGGCTCGGGGGAGGAGGGCTCGTGTCGCCACTTCTAGGAAGTAACCCACTTCGTTCTATTAAATTCTTCTCTCCGGTCCCCACGCTCCTTCCACCACTTAGTAACTTACAGATAAGCTGAATATAGGTGGAGTTGTCAATACTCGTTGGAGAGGCGAAAGTACCGCGCCCTTTCTTCGGCTACTTCGACCCAAAAGATAAACTAAGGCCTAGAGATGATAAAAGATTCGGCTTCGGAAGCGGATGTATCTTCTTTAAGATGCGAGCGTGGGATTGCGGGGGAGCTCTTACCGCGACGTAGGTTCTGGCGTAAATGTAGGGCGCATGCAAGGAGGTGTTGCGTATAGAGATTTTTAGGACCAGGACCGTCTGCCTCGTATTGCTGCCATGGCCACTTCCACCCTGCAACGTCGTCGTTGGGCTGAACCCTACGTCCGGGAAACCCCACTCGGAATTCCAGACACCGAGTTGCTCCCAGCGGCGCTTGATGTTGTGACGAACGAGGACACCTAGTCGCTGAAAACCCTCCACTCCTCGCAACTTGTTGTTCGCCCTGTAACGAGACACGCGGGATTGCTCAAGGCCCGCCTCTGTGTAGTAGACGTCGCCGGGTTGTATAGTAGATTCTAGGCAGTAATGGTCGAGCTCGCCAGTGCGAATAGGTTGATGCATGATCGACTGCAGCTCTTCTGGAAGCTCGCCGCGTAGCGGTGATGGTGGTGCATCGTCGAGCTCTTCCGACTCGGTCGATTCGGCGTAGCGAGGCGGATCATCGCGCTTGAAGCGCGTGAGGGAACGGTTCCGTAGATTGTCGTTTGCAGCGAGTGCCTCGAGGAGGGATAGGGCTTGGTCGTGCAGCGCGTGGTGAAGCTGGATACGATCTAGAAATGGCGGCATAACTTGGACGACGCAGTGAGTGAGTCAGTATAGGAGATGGCTGGAAGGAAGAGGGCTGGAGGGAGTTGTTGGAGTTGCGGCGACGCACAAGCACAGCGTGACAGCCAACGGTTGCTGCTGCCAAGCAACCGAGTATTGAGTCCCCTGGAGGCGACTTTCCTTGCACTTCCTGCTCTATCTGGTCCTCCGCCTTTTCCAATGCATCCAAAAACACTCTTCCACCTCGTGCCCACCAACCCTCTTGCACCCCGACAACAAGAGTTTTGTCTCCAGCTCCAGCCTCAACCGTGGTTCTAGCCCCGAGTTTATAGCGTAGCAGGACCCCTTCATCACCGCTCTAACATAAGCCCTCATCACACTTGACAATCATAATATAGTAGTATTCGAGCCTTGAAGCCTTACTATCAAGCTGATACGTCATCTTCAGTCCCGTGGCGGCCGAGAACGACTCTAAGCGAGATGGCCCGGAGATTTTCGAAGGTTAGCGCAAGTCTCACATAAGTATGCCAATAGTGCTAGCACTACGGAGTCGCGGGCGGTCAGCGAAGTGAGAGATCGAACGAACACTGATATGAGCGTTATTTTGATGACAAGGCGACCGTGGATCGTGGGTCGCAGCATGTTTCGACGTCGGAGCTTTGCGGTTTCACCCACATGTCACTTATATATGGAATGATATGGGTCTAGGTCGGAGGACGATGTGCTCTTTCAACAAGACGAAGCATCGGGTCTTCGCTTTACGGCCACTGTCACATATGCCACAATGCTATGGAATGATGAATTGCGAAGAGACATAGCCATCTACTCTGATCAGGATTCTGAATGCACTGGCTCGCCTCAGACCCAGTCTCTACGGCTCGAGAGCCCTCACGAGTTTCGCAAGCTCGGTCGGATTTTCGTGCATGGTTTTGTACATGCGGACATATCCAACCGTGTCAACAGCCCACTGGTCAAGAAAGACCGGAGGGAAAAAACCACCATTTTCTAGGTCAAGCAGGGCCTCCACCGTCAAGGTGAGCGGGTCGATCATGATATTAAAAGGCCCCAGGTCGCCATGACAGAAAACAAACTCCGGTGTAGCAGATGTCTTCGTCTTCCAGACCCCCCTCCTGTCCATCTCGGTCACCCAAGGCGGCGGGATGACAACTCCGTTAAACCCAGTCGTATGTGACTTTAGCTCACTAAACTGGGGGAGGACCACCTCCTCGATGAAAGTTATCGCCTCCATGGTCGCTAACGCCTTGCAGGCCCGGCACCGGGCTGGCTGGTGGCCATGCAGCGACGGTAGCTGGCACTTGTCTCCGATTTCGGCGAGCGGGACGCCGTCGATGAGTTCGGTTGTCACGAAGAAGCCATTTGGCCCTTCGCCAACATCGATAACCGCCGGAACCGGGATGGTTGTCCTTTTTTTGATGAACTGCAGTGCAGCAGCTTCGTTGTACACGCGCTCTCGCGGCCATTTTTTGGCCCTGTCTATCCCCCGATAGTCCGGCAGCTTGAGCGGCTTGATTGCTTTGGTGATGGTACCGGCCTCATGATCACGTGTAATGATAGTCTGCCGCTCCTGAGTCATGTGGTCTGGAAAGGCATTGGCCCAAGGAGTGGTAATGCTTGAGGGAGAGATGACGAGATTTTGAGCGAGAGATGAGGCTCGGGGATTTCTCGAGCGCTCAAAATCCATGGCGGAAACGCTAGATATCCCTCGTAAGTTGGCCGAATTAGTCGCTCAGCGCCGCAAGACCGGTTTGTGTAGCCAATAGGATGCAGATTCACATTGAAAACGACTTTGCAGTCAGCCTCGGTCCCGGATTGTTAAGTAACTCGGATACATCAATCCGCTAAGTCCTTTTGGCATAACAGGAAGGGATTTGGGACGAGGTTTGCGAGTCTGGGGAGGGTATCCGACAGAGGATAGTGAGCGCTGAGACTTGCATCCCTTATAGGCTATTCCGTGCGGTTCACATGTTCTTGTTGCGGGATTGGGTTATTTCCGGCCCGTAGCCATCTGACCAATCCGTCTCGCCCATCGGCCGCACCAACAGCATCTAAATTAGTCCTTTACATCATGAACCGAGTTCTCAGCTAAACCCACCTCTCAACATTCGCTCCGTATGCCCTGCACCTGCCCGCACCCTTCTCCTCGACGTTCAGCTCCGCCGTCGCCCGCGCCGCTCCAGAAACACACAGCGGATTGATGTCCTCGTAGGCGATAGTCAGCCCGCTAGCTACGGTCATGTCGGCTAACTTGGCGTGGCGAACGGTGTCCAGAACGTACGAAGTGACGTTCCGACTTGACTGGGTGTCTGACGCGCTATTCACGACCATCCACACGATGACGGCCACCTCGCCACCCAAACACGATTGACGCGCGCGACGTTTCTGTGCGGGCTCCACGCCATCGCCGACAGCACCGCAACGCCTCCACAAGCGCAGGGGCAGTAGAGAAGCATGTCAATGATTCCGAATCAGGCAGCGGCGAGCAGGCTCCTCCACTACAGACACGTGTTGTCACGGAAGATGGCGAGGAGGGAGCCACAGTCGAGGACGAGCGGTCAGCGTTGCAGACTATCACCAAGAAGCTAGCGAATGCGCCCAAATCGGTCGGCTCGATTGGTGACAGCATTGTGGACTATGTTGTGCCGAGTTGGGCAATGTAGCTGCCGGCGACGGCCACCGCAATCACGATGACGAGGTCACTTCGAGCCACAGCTAGGTCATCATGAGGGTACACACAACGATCGAGGGTATATAATGGTGAGCAATCCACCTCGCTGCAACTGGGGCTTCAAATGCAAAGGGTTTTCGCACATTATGTAAGCAGACGCTGGGAGGGTGTGGCTGGAGGCTGCACCACGCAGTGATTGGATGGAGACTTTGATGGGGTTTTGGGCCCCCACCTTCCTGAGAAGGGGAGACGAGGACTTGATTGGAGGGATTACATGACTGTGGAATGGATGGGTTCGACGGAGTGGCTGTGGGATGGACGGAGTGGGTTCGACGGAGTGGCTGTAGGGGGTCTGTGCTGTGCTCCCCGGGCGGGGTAGAGGGCGTGTGGAGTGCGCTCTCCTATTCTTCTCCCTACCTTCTTTTTTCTTCTTTCTACCTTCTTTTTTTCTTCTTTGCGGTCGGGATGGCGTCGCTGGAGAACGTACCGGTGGAGTTGTTGTTGCTTGTTGTGGAGCGTTTGAGGGGAGTGCGGGAGCTAAGTGCGCTACGGGCGGCGTCGCGAGGTTGGAAGGCGCGGGTAGATCGCGGGTTTCGGGCTTGGTTGAGGATGCAGGCGGTGGGGGTGCCGCTGCCGTCGTTCTCGTCGTCTTCCGTCGGCTTCGTGGGGAATCGAGTGCAACGTAGGTGCTCTTTTTCCCTTCTCCGCCTCGTTTGGCAGGGCTGACTAGGGAGGTAGTGCTGGCGGATGAAGGAGTGTCGGTCAAGTGCGAGATCGGAGAGGGCGGTCTACAAGAGTGCTGGTTGACTAAGGAAAGTGGGCTTGCTGAGTGTCGGGTTGAATACGACTGTCAGCGTTGTGGGCTGTTGGGGGAAAGGACGGTGACGGGACGGCGTGGGTATCCACAACTGCGAAGAGACGTTAGAGAACTTTATAGGGGAGTCCTACGACACGCTGCCTCTCGTGAACACGCGCGGCGACGCCCTCTTTCCGCGAGCACACCGCTGTAGACCGACCAGCTGTCACACAGCACATACTTTTCCAATTCGACGTTCACGATAACGGAGCTTGAAGAGTAGGCTAGGTGCTTTCACATCTATACACTGCGGCATGTAGCATTAGAAGGACACAAGAGAACCCTACGACCG
Organism: Darksidea phi; assembly: GCA_030770425.1. Lineage (NCBI taxonomy): Eukaryota > Fungi > Ascomycota > Dothideomycetes > Pleosporales > Lentitheciaceae > Darksidea > Darksidea phi. The sequence goes on from JASJFT010000076.1 coordinate 25,855, forward strand.
ATTACATTTTCTTTATATCACCGTGTTCCCTTTTCGTAAGAGATAGTAACGATAGGGTCTTGTAATCCATCTTGCACTTCCCGAAGCCAGTACTTTGTCATCGCCGTTATAGGGGAGAGTGGTGTGTTGCAGGCTGTGCCACAACAGGGGTTGGGGTCGTTTGCTTCCTTATAATCCTTCACGCAGGTCGAGGGGTTGGAGCAGGTGCGTGTCTTACGTTTGGGGATTTGATCTGACAGCATGCGAAGAACGTCGTGCTTATTCACACATCCTGAGAAGGTTAGCACTAAGCAAGTATGGCTGCTAGCTTTGGCTGTGTTGTATCATTGCAAGTGACCAAGGTTAGCGCGCCGGAGCTGATAACGGCCGTATCCCCATGTCATTGCCCCGCTTTGCCAACATATCATCCTTCACATCATCCTTTACCCGATATGGCAGCATGACTTATCTTCAGCCATAGTCTTGGCGATGTACAATGTTGTTGACTCACCGCAAGAGAGACCTGATCCTACCTGCCTCTCAAGCTATTTATTCCGCTCTGCATCCATGAGCCACCTCATCAGCATCATCCTCTACCTTCTTATAAGCCATTGCGGATTGAGATACAGGGACTACTAGAGACTATACAGCAGCTTCTTCCTAACGTAGCTTAGTACCCGCTTAAGCCCTTTCCGTAGCTAGCGGGCCGCACTCTTGCGAGCCTCACACACGCGGCGTTGTATAGAGAGGATAATATTTGTTCTTCCAAAGGCGGTCAGTCTATACGGCATAAGTACTTAGCATAGGCAATGAAAGGAAGGCCACTAAAGTAAGTATACATTGCCGAAACACGCTATCTGGTGCCATTTGACTAATATCGCGGATCTTTCGCTAGGCGCACTGTAGACGCATGTCTAAGGAAGGTAAGCTTTCTGGAAATCCTCGAAAGCATTATAGCCAAGATATTTACCTTATACGATGGTCTGGGATTCTAGTCTTAAGCCGACGGCTTCCTCTTTTGACAAATTACAAAATGAAGACATTATTGGCGGAATGAGAACTCTCCGCTTAGCACCAGCACAAACCGCCCTCCCAAAATTTAATCTGAGTAAAACTGTAGCTGCTGCTACTGCCCGCCCATACCATTACTCCCACCACATACAAAATCAGCTGCATCAACCACCGGCATCGAGGCTACGGATCAATATCGCATATCGACTCCGAAGCTAGATATCGCAATCGGGCTTGCACACACTGCATTCATACAACAGAATCAGCGGCGGATCAGGGCCAATACTGAGCAATCTGAAATGGCCATAAGGCTCCCCTTCAGTTGTGCAAGCAAAGGGGTTGAGTCCGAACAGGAGTCTTAGTGCGCAGAATCGAGCCGCCATTAGTGGTGGCTTCTAGGCTTACGATCTTGAGAGATCTCAGCCATTAGGCGGTATGGAACGCGCTTGGACTCTGATTCTGGATTCTGCACGCTGGATATGGCCCTACATCGTCATGTCCGACTCCGTCGGCGTCGCAATCGACTCTATAACAGGAAAAAACAGAGCTGTGACAGAAGGCCCGTTTATGAGCTGGGGGTACATTTTGAACATGAAGGCACATTTTATATGGAGTTCATTCGTCGCGGCGCACTGCCAACGCGATGGGCAAGGGCTTGCCCAATTTCTGGCTCGGTTAATGGAATGGGGCAGGGGAAGATTCAAGGACGGCATCGTGGGAGAGCTGGATAAGGTCCAAAGATGTGGGCCTTTTGGGCAAATAGCGTGGAGAGGAACGCCCTCTAGCAAAGTGCAATGTTCATCATTTTGTTTTAATTCCCTAGGATATTCTGGAAGTAGCTACACTAGGTAGCTAATTTGAATGCTATCTAATTTTAAAAAAAAAACAGTAAATGTATTAAAATATGTAATATATATGGATTAACGTTATATCTAAGCTTGAAGTCATATCTCAGTAATACAGAAGTTCGGACTCTAGAAAGGCTAGGAGTGTGCTTGAATCTGACACGACCGGGGTTGATATTGGCCTACTCCAAGGCGAAGATATGAAGCAGTGATGCCAAACAGGATGCCGACATGTGTCGGCCTATACTGACAACCGTTAGTCACCCGCCACTACTTCAAGTCTAGAACTTGACTGTCCCTAATCTGCCAAGCGTTTCATTTCTTTGAGTGTAGAATCCAACCTCCTATATTAAAAGCCGACGCGCGTTTGATTATTTGAAGTATCCATGGAAAAGAACATTTCATCAACCTCACATGAATGGTCCCAGCATTGATCCACTGATTGAGCAGGGAACATGAAACCAGCAGATCCCTTCGGACGTTTCCTGGCATTGTGCACAGCATGTTCGAGAAGCAGAAGACGGTGTCGAGGGTATACTAATAACACTCGAAGATGGCAGAAAAGCTAGTTAATCAGGCGAAATATTAATGCGCTATGAGAAGGAAATCTGTACATAACGCTTCCTACAAATATATTTCACGCCTGATTCCTTCAACTAGAGCTTCATTTACGGTCCTGTGGTTTGAACACAAGATGAACTTAATGAGAGATAATTCGTCCATACCAGCTCCATATGTTATCAGGCGTCTCAAAGTCCTCTGCCCTCCTGGCTGCACGATAGTCTTCCTCATTCATCCAAATGGTGTCTTCTTCCAGGACCACCCCAACACAAACTAATTGAGAATGCGCCAAGGGATCGCCGGAAGAGTACAAATCGTTGTTGCTACATAACGTTAATTGCCTTAAAATGTAAGGCAACTTCTCGTCAAAACGACGTTCGTCGTATTCTGAACTAAGCGCATTATGCCAGCCACACTTAACGCCCGGGGCAGCCCGTCTCATAGTAATATCGGCTGGATTGATAGCCATACGGCATCATGATGTTCAGCGAAGATAAGGGCCATGGTACTATCACAAGAATTCCATTTTCGAGATTGTACCCATCATTTTCCATGTCTTTAGTACTCCATGAGATCAGAATGAAGTACTTTAATATCAAGAAGAACTTGTATGTATAAGATATCCTCCAAAAGAATGACTTCCATGGACTTCAAAATTTCGTAGCGGTCTGATACGTTCCTAGGATTAAAGTCCTCCTCCGTCGGTTCCTTACTGAGGTGTCTATACACGGACCCACAAAAGCCAGTTGGTTTCAATGGCTTTCCCCTTCTTGAATTAAGTGTAGTATCACTAAGAGGGTTGTACTCAAGCTCTATGGCGCCCCCTGTTCGGAAGAGTATCCTGGCAGAAATGGGGCTGGTCATATCCTGCGTTCCAGATTCTTTCCTGAACTCAATAAGATTGGACTCGGGAATCCAGTTATGGTTTGTCCAGATAGTTCTGATCGGGATGGTTCTCCAACTCCAACTCTTTAGGAGGAATCCCCTGACTCGATTCGTGTGGTGGCATTCGGGAATCAAAATATTCTGCGGGAAATATAAGAGTTCTGTGCCTTCCCGTTTTGGCCACTGAGGTAGAAATGAGTCCTCGAAAACTTCGTGCGGCTCCACCCTAACATATTTGTTGGCGTTCTCAGATAAACGGCGGACTTTGATGTAAATTTGCTTCTCATCCACGCACGATCCCGGAAGAGGACGACGTATACATTGAAGCTGTGCCCAATACTCGTAGCGCTCCGGATGCGGAGTTATACAATGCAGAGTAATGCGCAATCCTCTATTCGTCATTGCGAAGGGCTCGCTTGAATCGGGAGGTGAATAGCGGGGAAGAAGATTGCCACAGTGATGGAAATTGGCGGGAGAGCGAGCCAAAAGTCCTACATAAGTCCAAGAAGTGGCGGATGCATCCTTCCAGGCAAATATTGTCTGATCGTCTACAGCCTTGATAATTTCCTCTTGGAGCCTGATGAAGGCGTGCTTTCCTTCGCCGTAAAGAGGTGGCATGTGCACATTGAAAAGTCCCATAAGGGAATACGCCATGTCTTCGACTCTAGTTGTCTTCCTCCTTGAAGCCCAAGACATTCTTTGAGCAACGCTGGCTTTACTGGGGTCTCCGGTCGCAAGGACAGAGCCTTGGATGTTTGTAATTTTCTTGATCGAAGCCTTGAAGTCGGATCTGTTTCCCAAACAATCCCAGGAGGCTCCGAAGAATACGACGACAGGAGGCGCAATCAACTCTTGCAAGGTCCAGCCACGAGTGAACCATCTGCTATTCGCGAATTCCGTTTCAAAACGTCTTCCGATATTGGTTTTGGCAGTAACATCCGTGAGATATGCATAGCATACCTCAGCGTTCTTGTACCACTGATACATCGAGTTGATGGCCTCGGACAATTCAGCGCTGCTCGTCTTATCGATGCAGCAGGTGTCCACCCAGAAGAACTGCAGCCCGTCCTTCGCAGCTTGCTTTCCGCAGAAGGCAAGCTTGCGATATCCCAGCTTGTTCTTGCCCATGCCTTCCGTCAAGTCTTTAAAGGTAACTTCTTCGTGATCCGCTCCCCAGGTATGCGAAAGAATCGCATATCGTGGGATATGGCTGCCCACATATTCGACCAGGCTGAAGTCGCCGTCACCTTCAAGGCGCAAAAAACGCATGACAGGACCGCCAGCCAGCCCTAGCTTAGAAAGTTATTGGAATAGGCGTAAATAAGACATGCGCAAGTCGAGCAGCTAAGGTACGGTAACTATGCTAGCAAGTTTATAGGAGAACTTACGGGACCGGGTTTGGAGGGGGTAGTCGGCTAGCCAGCAACGTGGCGGGGCTTATACTGTTTATCACGTGGCGGATATATGTGCTTAATAAGCGACTTTAAGCAGTAACGTGTTCCACTAGCAAGCTGCGTACCCTAGCACCCTGCGCAGCCCGAAAACTACCAAAAACCAGAAAAACCGCGCCTTAATATCTTAATAACCACTTAATAAAATAATCTAAAACCCAACTCGCCATCCAATTCGTCATATCGCGCCAGAACATGATGTGCTGAACGGAAGTCTCCTTTCCAGCAGCCTAAAATAATATCCCCGCCGAAAATGTTCGAGACATCGGGGAAGATGCCTTTGGCATAAAGAGCCTCAACGTGGCGGTCGACCTTGCGTTGACGGTAAATCTGTCCCTCGCGCACAGCGGGGTCGCTGTCGGGAGCCTCGTCCGGGTAATGTTCGCTGTACGGAAACGTGCCGGTGACAAGTTCCCAAAGCGTCGAGCCGAGCGCAAATAAGTCTGACCGGATCGTGTTTGGCGCTTCGTAGTCCCTCGGTAAGCAGTGCGTAGCTTTCTCGTACCCAAGCGCCGGCTGCTCGGGGTGTTGCGCTGCATTGAAGTCTCCAAGGCGGACGTTCAAGTCGTTGTCTAGAAAGAATTGGCGGAGAGAGAGGTCGGAATGTATGACGTTGTGCTTGTGGATCTTCTCGATCGCTTCAATGATCTGCCGGAACCACAGTCTCCGACGGAAAGGTGGGATTTTGCCCTCATTCTCCTTTAGGTAGGACAATAGATCGCCATGCGGATAGTACTCGACGTCAACGTGGTTCATCTCATTGTCGCCCTTGGAAAGGCAATTTGCAATGCGAGGGTGATTGCCCAGTATGGCATATATTGCGGCTTCGTTGCGTATAGGTTGAGTGTCGGCACTGCTGCGAGGCACCTTCCTCACGACAGATTTGTCCAGGAGATGGACCTTTCCAAAAATGCCGATGGCCATGAGGTTTTGATTACAAGGCTGTTCTAGGGTTGCAGAAGGCATAGTAGGCGCCATCGTTGAGAGGATAAAAGTAACACGAGTGCAAAGGTGGCAGACGTGCCAAACTAATTATTGATTCGAAGAAAATCGCGAAGCCATTTTGGGAGCTGGGCTGCCTCGGCGAATTGCCCAATCAGAACGAGAAAGGCAACGCGGCAACAGCGAGAACTCAAAACAACCATCATCCGTGGCTGCAACGACCTATATAGGCCATCGCATCCCACAGCGTCATTCTGGTACCTGTAGAGTCGCTTACAGCCCGCTCACCAGCACTCCAACGACAGGTGGAAATTCAAGTGATCCCTTCCGCCCAAACCCACTCGACAGAGCCTTCCCCACCCCATCCTGTATCACGCCGCTAGAGGTCCAACGCCAAATATCCGCTACTCTCCCCCGCCGTGGCGAGCGATGAATTATATTCGCATGCGTATATTGAAGCCGTCGCCGTCGCGTGGGTTGTGCTGCCCGTGGGCATGGACTTCGTGCGCATCGCGACGGAGGAGGCTAGCCGATCGGCGGGCGTTCGCAGACAGCGGAGTCGGAATGCCGGGGGAGGGGGTTAGGGACACCAGATGCTAATTAGCGGAGTCGCAGCCGGGCGAGATGCTAGGTATATGTATGGAGCGAAGTGTGGGGATGATGAGCAGCACGACCGGGGAATCGGCGCCAACACGGCGTATCGTAGGCCATAGCAGCATGCACGGTAAGAAACGCTAGTGAGCATGTATATGGACTGCATGCAAGACTAAGTTTCGGCTTATCATGGGGCGATTATACTAGCGTTTCCGAGTCATAGAAACCGGTGGGGAAGTCATCTTTTATTTGGTTGAGCCGATAGTACGGCCTATATGATGTCTGCTGAAATGTGCAGTAATAGACCAAGTGTGCGTCGTCCTCATCTGAAGGGTGGCATTTTAGCGAAACAAGATGGAAATGGATTGAAGGGAAGGGATAGAGCAATATTTCAAGATTTGCATGCATGTCATGGGGGGCAGCAGCCCGCCGCCAAATCATGCGTCATCCGCCCGCGCGAACTACTCTGGCACGGGGAGCGGCGCTTCCACTTGGCTATCCCAAATTGGGTTCGTATACAAGATAGAAGGAGTCTCAAAGATGCTGAATATCGCTCGCGAAGCAAAGGAGATATTTGCGTGACCACTTAGGTCGGAATGGAAGCGGGAAAAAACGCCGTATGGGGTAAATAACGCCTTGTAGCAAGCGCACTCTACACCAGTAGACGATACAGCATGCATCTTCCTGGACTGTGATTTCTCGGCTTGCGTGGCATACTCTCTTGCAACAGGTCACCACGGTCATCGTTACACTAGGCAGCAATCTGACTTGCAAACACTTGGTGCCTTTGACCAGCTATCTATTGAAGCCCGAAAGGAGGCAGCGTCTCAACTCGTCAAACCTGATGCTCACTCCACCATCGTGTCCGCAATAGAAAACTTAACCATCTAAACCAAAACACCGCAGTGGGTTAGCTGCGGCCCTCATGCTCAGCTTGTAACTGAGATAGTCAGGGCTCTACAGCATTGAACCTCCTAGCGCGGCTCCTACGACCATGCCACCCTTGAGCGGCACACAAAGCAGGCCGACGGCAAATCGTCAGACGACACCCAAGCGTGCTTCGAGCGCCACCGCTGAGCCTGGCGACCCAACGATGACAAGGCCTCGCTCCACTTCGGTTTCTGTCCCAACCGAGACGCCCGAGAGCGTAGCGGAGAAACCAAATGCTCCCGACCAGAAAGCCGTCTCCAACACTACCAGCACGCGTATTACACCTGTCTTCCCTCAATAACTGTGTGGAGCGATCATGAAGTTGAGCAGTCGGTAAGAGTTTCGTGACCCTTGTCTAGATGTGGGCGGGTACGTGGTCGATATGCGATGCTACGTGCTTGGAGGCTTTTATTGATGCTGGTATCTGGACGTTGCCTGAACGAAGACTGATGGGTTTGTGTTGTCGGTAGAAAAAGCTTGCGACAGCGCATGATTGGGCTCAGGTTCGCCGAGGCATCAAATTCTGACCTTAGGTGAGTAACTGGTGTGTGGCGGTCAAAATCGCCTCGCAAAAGCCCCGTCTGCAAAATCGCCTCGAAAATCCAGCGCTGCAACTTTCCGTCAGCAAGGCCACTCGCATGAGAACGCTCCGCTTTTCCGCAGCTGCGCTTGCCCGGAGTCGGTCAATTGGGTTACAGTGCTCTCGAGCAACGAGGGATCGAACTTTCCGCAGTGTAGAAAGTCCGCCCAACGTCTCGCTTGCATCTGACTGCGTTGCTCCCACAATACCTATGCCTAGGTCGAATTGATGATTACGAGGCCAGTGTCGGGAACGGGCACGTGGGAATACGCGTTTATTGTCTCTTAGGGGCACGCAAGGGTTGAAAAGAGCTGCTCTCGCACTCCCTGATTGCTTCCGAGGCTATCAACTAGAATTTGATGCGACCTTTGAACAGCGCTGTAACCTGTGCATGATAAGCGAGAGCGAAACAAAGCAGATGGACAGTAGTACCTTCGTTTTCGCATCTATACTCGGACCGAGGATTGACAACCCGTCTGATTGGAGCCGATGCATCAGCGCCGACCGGCTCCGCGTCTTGTTGGGACACCGAGACATCCTCCCTTGCAGCGGTTGTCGACCCTACAGTTGTGGCTCCCGCATCACTCGGGCTCTGCACGGCACCATCTTGCTCTTCACCCACACTGACCTCTGGAAATTGACGGATTGTGTTCGGGTATCCCGCCGGATCTGGAGTACCTTGCAGGAGAGTCGACCCCATAGTCGTGGCTTCCGCGTCAGATGTAGACTTGCTCCTCCCAAACGACAACCGTCCCTCCCGTGCCGGTCGAGGCGCACCACCTGGTACGAGCGGGTGACTCGGAGGAGCCCCCTCCGTTGTGTTTGGCCGACCCGACGCCGCAGTATCATCGCCTTGATTCGAATCGACCTGAGACCGATGTCATCACGTTTGTTGTGTTGTATCTGTGAAGCCTTCGTTGTGGCGAGAATTGATTCCGTAACTTCGGTGGGCGTGCGCTGTCCCCTGGTTAACAGCAGTCCTCTTTGTCTTTTCCAAGCCGCCCCTGCGGTCCGCTGTGGGACGATATAGCTGCCACGGACGGGCGGGTGGGGGTTCAGAAAGAAAGCGGTGAACTTACGTGTCAAAGTAGATTCCAACGAAAACCGCTGCGGATTTTGGCCGTTGTAGTACGTCTGAGCATCCCCATCCAAGCAGAGTTCCGTCCCACGAGCCCTCTCAACTCCGATAGCGCAGATGACGGGATGGTGGCTGTAAGGCCTCCGTGTATCACCTGTTGAAGGCGGCCATGTGCAAACGCGAAAACAACCGATAGACTGGCCAAGAATGGGAAAGCAATCTCCATGGCAAGATGCCGCTGGGTCAAAATAGACCCAAGAGAGGATCGAGGGACGTGGCCAAGAAGGCTGGCTTCGCAACAACCGGTCATGGTTGCTGCTGCGAGAAGACAGATAGTCCGGAACGAAGAAACGGCGACAGCAATCCATCTATTGGAGGCTGGCCTCGGCCGGTGTTCCGTGGCCCGAAAAGTACAACTTGTGCCGTGCTTTCATAACGCATAAAGTCTTCTAAAGAAGTACCAAGCGAAAGCTGCTGCAACGTCCTGCAGGTTCGGCGATGTATGCGTATATAGCCTATGTCGCTACAACCTTGGGATACAGCAAAGTTTACATCGGGCCAACGCCAGGTCCACGCGCAGGTCAATCTGTGTCAGTGCTTGACCTGGTTGTACCATGGACCTTGCTGGAAACGAGGCGTTGAGGAGCTTTTCGCCGGTAGTCAGGCGACAAATTGGGATTTTTGGTGTGGGCATAGATTAGGCAGCCAGGAAGGACAAGCGACGGCAACGATGCGGTCGATGCGGCGTGGACCTGTCCGAAAAGGAAATACCGGTCGATCATAGCGGCCGCAGGAGGAGTTGCAATTGATCGAGGCCAGGCGCTCATACAAGCTCCGGACCGTGATGGTGACCGACAGCAGGATGACGGAGCCGGACCAGGCGCAGAGGTATGTCAGAAAGAACCCCGATGGCACCGTCTCGGCCACCACCGCCGCCATATTGCCAAACCTGCCCGTGCACGAGTTCATGCTCGCCATCGGGACCGGGAAGCCCGACACCAAGCTGAGGCCCGCACTGTACTCGGACGTCATCATCACTGGCAAGAACAGGGACTGGACCATGAGCCAGTGGGTGATCAAGGACGCCATCATGGAGGCGGTCGAGGTCGAGGTCAAGAAGAGGGGCATGGCCGGGCCCGCGAGGCAGGCCAAGAGGACGATCGGCGCCCAGTTCGCGAGGTTCGGCCTGCCCATCATGTCGCTGGGTCCCGTGTTCGAGACATTGGCCTCCACCATGCCCGGGCTCACGGACGACTTGTCGATCACGAACGGGTACTACTGGCACAAAGCGTCGTGGGGCATGACCGCGAGCGTGGCCACATTCGTGTGCGAGAACCAGAACGGCGACAGTCCGGGACGGCCCTCATGTTCGCGATCAGCTGCCGAGGCATGAAGACGATCAACATGATCTCCACGCCTGAGTCCATCCACGTGCTAGGCGCCTACTCCAAGTCCGTGTGCACCAAGATGGCACGGCGTCATCCGTCCTCTTGAAGAACTCCACGAAGCTGAAGCTGCAGCCGTCCATCGACACATTCACCCCCCCCCCCCGCCTATTACCATGTATGGGAACGTGTCCGTGCAGTACTGCAGGGCGCCGGGGCACATCGGGTTGTTTACATCGTGCCTAGTCGAGGTTTTGACAGTCTTCGATCCTCCCTGTGTGATGAAACTGCCAGCTGCATGCCAGAGCGCATAGGCACGTCGATACCTCCAAGATTATCAAGCAGACATGAGGTCTGATGAGAACTCGGCGTGACAAATCGGAAACGGATTCCGAGCTAGCACGTCTGTGTAGTTCCTCCAGCCTTGCAGCATGCGGTATGACTGACTAAAGGAGCTCTCGGGTCTAAAGCGGCCAGAGCCGAGGAACGTTCTCGGAGGTTGTTCGATCGAAGGCTCCAGGAGAAGTGACAACTTCCAAAAGGCTTCGTCGTGCTTTGCGTAAAGCCTCCGAATTGGCTCAAACTTTGGAGGGAAAGTTCCGTATGGTTCTTGTTCAAGACTGCGAGAAAACATTCGTGACTGTAGTTTGTCGGTACCTGCACAGACAGTGGATGGTCTTTGGTACAGTCGTCTTCCAATCCGTGCCGGCATTGGCAAGACAGTGTTTTGCCCTTGGTGCTATGGTATATCGAGCCGTGTCCACACCTGCCAGAAGAGTGCGTTATCGATGCCATTATGGTAGTCAGACGTGGGACAGGCTGATGCTCGCCCGGTATGAGACTGCCAATATCGAACCGCGTGTCCCGGTGAGTTGTGGATTAACTCTCGCTTTGCACAGAGGGTAGAAGACGGTTTTACGAGGTCGTTGGATGCGATGCGAGGATCTTGGACGAAAACCGAGGCTCTTGGACATGATGCGAGGTTTCTAAAGGTCGAGCCAAACCATTGACCGAACCGAGCTCACGAGACCCTCAGGACGCTCTGCAAGCATGTCAGTAAGAAGAGCACTAATGAAGGGGATATATGTCGACTCACCTCATGATGAGAGAGAATGAGCCCGATGCGGGTAGGGATCAAGCTGTAAGAAGCTTTGCTTTTCCCCATGCCCGCCCACCACCCAACCTCCGGCTTGACCCACAAGGGGGTGCCGGCCATTTGCCTCCATTTCCGGACCCAAGTGGTCACCTTGGCGTGTTTGCCACCTCACTGAAGTTTGCCCCAAGTGCTCTTTTTTGCGGCGTCGAAGCCCGCGGGCGTTGTCGGCGAGCTCTTGGGCGGGACTGGTTGAGTCCTACGACTCGAACCAGTGCTTCGTGAGGTTTGCTCTGTAGGGCCAGAGCACCACTCTTCATGCATTTGACGGTATCGGCCATGAACGAAGCCGAAGAGGACGGGCGCTATGATGGCGAACACCACCACGCAGATGATCGTGGTTGTCCTCTTCGGCTCGAACTGGCTCAACAAGAAGAGGGCGAGGCCAAACCAGAGCGACAAGGTCCGCATGAGTAGGTCCGGTGCCGTGGAGTCCAGCAGGAATTGTCGTAGAGATGTCATTTTGAAGAAAATGATTTGATAACGTTGTTGTGAGAAAATTGTTCGAAAGCGAATACTTTGTAAGTATGTTGTGGAGAAAAGAAATCAGAAAGGCCTCGGAGCAGGATAAATAGCACGACCGTCCGCCGTCCTTGCCTGCTACTGTCGTCATGTTGACCAAAACACGATACAGGAGCACTTTCTCTATACGGGGGCGGACGAAGATGCGGAAGGTAGATTCAAAGTCGACTTGCGACGTTGATGGTCCCTTCCTATTAGCTTTGTGTACGTAATCAGACAGAAGCTGACTTTTTCCGTATTTCCTGAATAAGACCTACTGCTCAACTGTAAGTAACTGCATATCCAAAAGTGCGCCTGGCACAATGCGCGCTTCTTCCTCAGACTTACCTGCACAACCAGTCATTAAACCAATGAAAAGCAGCAACATCAAACCAATTCCGACGTATCCTGCACATTGGTTGTTCGTGTCGTAAATATGCTCGGGATCGGCATTATCTTCCGACTCCTGTTCATGGTCCGCAAAGTCATAGACCTGCGCTGTGGGTGGAGAATGATGCGTGCCCATCACTTCTGTGTTTCTTGGAAGTGCTCGCATGTGAGGAAAGTCAATATCGATCATTGTAGCATTGCTGGGCTGGAAACTTTTAGCTTGCTTGTGGTTGGAGAAGCGGGCTAAGGAGTTATAAGTGCGTACGGAGTATTGTAATCTATTTTCTGCCTCATAGGGAGGCGGTGCGTTGGATGTGTATGGCGGCGGCGGCGCGTCAGGGGTGTCGTTGCAAAATTCCATTCTGACTTGTTCGGGCGCTTAGTCGCGAGATCCGGTAAATAGAGGAGGTGTGGACGACGAATATTAGAAAGTAGATGGCGAAGGATTGATTTGTGGTTGTGCTTGAGGAAGCCTCACTCGGGAACTTTGGCATATTATATAGCCCGCGAAGGATCATACTAAATATTGATATGAAATTTTTTCCATTGCGTTCCACGGATACTTCCACGTAGCCTGGCGAAATCATTTGGTACTTTGGTTAGATACACTGTTTGAGCGCCAAGCAGGATGACTGTTGGGCATGGCAATCCGTGGTTGAGAAGATGTGGAAACGAGCTCATCACGACCCGAAACGTTCTTGGTCTTCTGCGCTCCTGTCTCGGAATTGTTCTCCGCCAAGTGAATCTGAAAGTCTCCTACTCGGCCTCGAGATAGGTGATATTGAATCTGTTGTATTTGTCAATTTCTATTCGTTCTTCGCGATCCTTTCCTGCAATTACTAGCCGCCAATCCGTCTGTGGCCTGCCATGTAGCTGTCAAGCTCTTACTTCAAACGGTCTCGCTCCGGGTGCATGTGCTATTCGATGCATAATATACGATGCAAATGTCTGCTAGTATAGGGGTATTTGGTATATTTAGTAATTAGTCGTAACCTCGGTTCATGCTTATAGGCCGAGCTTATAAGTGACGCCGCATCTGGACTTGACGCGTACGCTGCAACAACTGTATCAGGCACCATGCGTAACGTAAGTACATATCACTCGATATTATTACATTTCCATCTGACCTTTTCAAAGCTTATTGGAGTGTTCGATTATCTCCAATAAAACGAAGTCATAACATGCCGGAGACGGGTTGCGCACGCCATAGGCCAGGAGCTTGAGCGAGCCGAGGCCCTGGACGCAGGCATGTATGGCGCATCAAACAGTTTCTTTCCAATTCTGCACAGGCAACAGTCGCTGGGTCGACGATTTTGCTCGAAATCGGCCGGCTGATGTTATTGAACAATTTCGGACTGCTATCACTTCAAGCATGCCCAAAAGGGCACAGTTGCCGAAAGACTTGAAGGAGACCGAGAGCAAGACCAAGAACATGACTATTCCAGGCTTCGGATAGAGTAGTTCGAAAATCGCAGGCCATGAATAATACCTAGGCTAAATCGAGCAATTTGCGCGTGGTTGTTGCGTGTTATGTCGTCGACACTTAAGCGAAGGACTTGAAACTATGCGGGAGGATTGAGACGCATAAAGCTGGCTTCATTATTAAGCTGATCACGATGCCAGGGTGGCTTCAGCGCCGTATAGATATTCTTGCTAGTGCCATGCATTATCCTGACCGTGTACAGGTCAGCCTGTAGTGGTTTTCGGCAATACCGAGAAACAGGCCGACAACATGCCAACAAAATGACGGGCGGTTTATCCGATATTGCGTGCCCAATATTGGCAGGTACTCAGACCGTGTTGGATCACGTGCTCACCGAACACCATCAAAGCCGATACCCCAAGTCAACCCATTATCATGCGTCGCTTTATCTTTTTAAATCTTAGGTCTAGTACGCCGATCCTCTTACAGGGCTGCAAGGCGCTCATTAAGTCTACTTCAGACACCCTCTTTTGCAACGCTGATTCCTCGTCCTGAGCATGCGCAACACAATACTTGCAAAAATACAACAGCGCTCAATTTCCGAGCTGCCCTGTCTACCAGCGCAGCTCTAGTTAGGATTCCATTGGAAGATCTTTCTGAAAAAGACGGCAAGAGATATTCTCCTTTCTCGGGTCCACTGGGCGCGATACGCAGAAGTATCCAGTATCGCAAGCATAAGAAATGGGTTCTATTGATCTATCGCTCCGATTACAGCTCTGATGACACATGGATCAAATTTCTCTCGAACGTGCACCCCGATGTCAAAACAGGCCTCGAAATACTGAAAGGAGATGATCTGGGAGATGTCTGTCGGGCACCATAGAAATGACGACTATGGAGGACAGAGAGACGCTTGACGGTGCGACTGTAGACTAAGTGCGTGATAACTTCAAGGAATGGGTCCGAAGTGAAGTAGTAAAACGCGAACTAAGTGCCGATTCGGAGCGCTGTTGTCTTACCTTTAGATACCCTCGATACACATACTGTATCTAAGTCGATACGGCTGTTCTGGACTCTGTTGTTAATTGCGCGCCTTAGCTTCTATATTTCGACTGCGAAAAGATTGCATATGTCAATCTCGTGCAACTTCAGTTAGAGGACTTTTGTGAAAGGCCCTCGGGGGGCTTTTCGCCTGAGGAGGAAGGAGAGGGAGAGGGAGAGGAAGAAGTGGATTTTGATGAGAATTTTGTGAAGCTACCACTTCATTATCTTAGGTAGAATTTATAATAGGCTTCTTATACATTTACATTATACCTAGACTCTCTATTATATATATAGTGTACTAGAGCCTATTAGCCTATACTTAATTATACCGTATCTTGATATATTTTACTGTCTAGCTACTACTCAGTATTCTTTTAAGTAATAATCTCCTCTCTCCCCCTCTCTCTATCGTTATTGAGATATCCTACCTCTAGATCTACTTCTTTTTATACGATTTATATATGCTCAACATCATGGCACGTGCCTCGTCCTCTCCATGAGGCTCAGAACGTTGCGCTACGGCACGCGCCACGCCCTCTTTTTTAAGGCTCGGGCCGTTGCTCTCGCAGTCATACCGTGAGACCTCAAGCAATCACAGGTAATAACTGCAACCAACAACCTTCTTACCTTTCAAGGTTTTCAGGACGAAATGCCTTTTGTATCACTTTTTTGGGGTATTCCGCGAGTTTGGCGACGCGATGGCTGCTATTCATTCCATACTATTTATATATTATCAGTAGTATCCGCACCGCCTACTTGTGGTGATGTGGCAAGTATGGTCATCGTCATTCAGCCTATGTCTTTCTACCATGACATATCGAAAGGTGTGCGTCTTCCCCAGCTAGGGCCCTAACAGCCTCACTTGACTGCCATCTGTATCCTGGCGCTCCATCACCCTCAGACTGCTCGCCCCACTCTTCAAGCGGTCCATCTCGACCTCCTCGCCCTCATTGTTGTTCGCCCCTCTACTAAAGACTTCGTAGCTATCCGCTCGACTCCACTTCCCTCTTAGGCTCAGCATCGTCAAATTGAAGAGATGCCCATATTCCACAAGAGTTGGCACATTGTCCTCTCTGCCGTTCCACGGTCCAATCCCTCGCCCCTCCGCTGCCATCCTCTGCAGTTGAAACGCACTGGTTTCGATCCACTCAAGCCTCTTATGCGACCCCTTGCCAGTCCGTTTCTGGAAGTAGCTCACGATGGTCGGGAGCCAGATGTTGAGCGCAATGATGGTGAGTCCAAGTGCAAGAACCAAGAAGAGGCCCAGGACGCTGAATGATTGGTGTGATTGGGATCGTACCTTGATTTTGTGGCAGAGCAGTTTCATGTGTTCGTCGTTAGGTTCATCGATGTACTTTAAGGTGGGTATACCAGGACCGACGTCGAATTCAGGAGGCCTCGCATAGGTGTATGTTGCGCGCTGTAGCACAGCGAGCGATGTATTCATCCAATTGGTGACCTCTCTGTGCCACTGGTCGGACGGAAGAGATGCCGAGAGGACAGAGTCAATGCTGTCGAACCAAAGATAATCATTGGCGATAAGATTCTCGCGCCCGACGGACAAGAGCTGGAAATTGAGTTGTGCCATCCATCCAACCTTCCACAGAAGCCTAAAGAGAGCCAGTTGTGTAGGGTTCAGGCCTGTTGCGCTTTCTGGATCTATGCCGTATATGCCTGTGACAGGGGAACAATAACTTCCGTCCGCAGCACAGAGTTGATAACGCTCTTGACATCCCATGAAAGATATCGCGTTTGTGGCTGTGAAGATATCCACGCCAGACAGAATTTCCCATCTGGTAAGATTCTGAGCGTTGAACCAAGGATCCTCAACCGGAGTGCGGTAAGCGATTCTATTGATGAGTCCAATGAGCGTGAAGTCGGAATCCGAGGACTGTAGCTCAGGGATGGGTTCGATATGGGGAGCTTGGTAGCCTTGATAATTGACAAATGCCGAGAACGATCTATTGTTCAGTAAGCGTGGGAAAAGCTTTGGTGCCTAGGGTATCATTGGAAGCAGCAGAGCGTACTCACTTCACGTTGTATGGCTGATCCCCCCAAAACAGATAATTGCGCGATACACATGCTGTAATTCCTGAAACCGGCATTCTGGTTGCACCTAGTCTGTAGCATCTTGCTAGATCCGTTGAATTAGGATTGGTCGGATCAAATGGAATTTCCTGCCAATCATCGGCGTACTGTTCTCCCGCGAGTGGGACGCAAGTAAGGACCTTGCGCATAGATATAGCATCTTCCGGTCGCGTATTAATGCCTAGATGCTCGTCGGAGAGAAGGTGGCCTGTATCCAAGGTGATAGCCGAGCCATTGCAAATTTTTTCGTCAAAGGGGCATGGTGCGGAAAGGCCGGTATTGTACGGAAGTGCGCTTTGCTTATATGACGCGCAGATTGTTGAGTTGGTCCCCATCTGAGCGTAGCATACCCGAGAGTAAGCCGCGCTTCGTCGATAGCCATGCCGAAGCATCACAACTAGGGAATTGAAGGTCTCAAACGATTCCTCGTCCGTGAGATCATTTGGGGGGATTTCTCTCATCCATCCACACTTCCCTGGTATAGCCTGTACTTCGTCACCTCTTTGGATGAAGCGTGACGATAGAGTACTAGCCGCCCATATACCAATACTGTGTAATGCCGCGAGGGTGATGAGCCACAATGTCCGCCTGTAAGCCTCGAACCGTGCGCCTTTATGTGCGAGACCTACAGTAAGCAGTTTCCCGATAAAGCTGGACTCGGATTCAGAATTGCGGAGGACGAGCTGGAAGTGATGGTACATATCATCCTGAAGCTGGGATGAAGTATTCACTTGATGGATGGCGAAACATAGTATTCCCCAGAGATAACTACCTGCAAGCTTAACAAACAGGGCCAGGAAAGCAGCGAGGATCAGGGCCCATTCCCTAGGAAGAGTTAGGGTGGAGCCGTGGACGGAGTCGGAGCCTATGCAAATTAGATAGAACCGAAAGGGCAGGGGTCAACAGACTCCAGTTGACCCAGAATCCGCAACGGACCACGTCACAGCCTTCCCACCATCGCATGTTGAAGTGAGGGGAGTTCGTTATGACGAAGCTCGAATCGTTGTATCAGCGTTACGGTCGAATGAAGAAACTAGTGTTAAGGAATGGCGCAGAGCGAGGTGAAGCAAGCGTACACATAGAAACAGGAATTCGGATTGAACAGATTTGGGCTGAACGGAAGCTTCTCAGCTGTGAATTCATTTTGGCGGATTAAGCCGTCTATAGCCGCCCGACGCTAAGCTGGACTGTTGTATGGTGGAGGTCTCGCCAGCCGCAAGCCTTCAAACTTGGCAACGCCAATGGTTCCGATCACAACACCTTTAGCGATGCAATCTAGAACCGCCAAGTCAAAAATTTCAAGATTATTTGTGGCAGTTTGATGCGTGCTGTTCGTTGATCGAACCAAAGGCGCTGCTGTTAATGCTTCTTGTAGGTCAGCGCGGGATGCGGGCGCATAACCTCAACGAGGCTTTGAGCGACTTCGAGGGCCTCAGCCGTAGGGCGCTAATGACTCCCTCGGCTACCCCTCTGTTTTCGACAATCGTCTTGACCACCTGAGCGATCAGACCTCTCTTCGTGCCGCCTCTTGGGGGAGTCCAGATACCAGAGCTTGCGAGGAGTTCACGCTGGGTCAGCGCATCCGCGCTTGACATGGGCGCTTGACCACCCGCAACAGAGTTCATTGAATTGGGAACTGCTGGCCGGGGTAAGGTAAGATAGAGGGTCGATAGCACGAATGACACGATGCGGGCACCGGAAAGTCGTGTTCGCGCAGGCGATAGCAAGCATGGCAGGCGAGTATGATCATAGGTGTTGTTTTTGACACGTACACATATTCAATCAAAATCACTTAATGCCCTCCAGCCTTGCTTTTAAACAGGTGCCATGAAAAAACGAGAGAGAAAAGCATGACGGTACAGGTTGGAACTGCACATCTCCTGTCTGCGATGATGCGTCGCCAAGCTCCACCCCGCATTTTGACACTAGACCCAATATGGTTGATGCACCCGCGTTGCCTTGTGACGGTCGAAACAATGTCCATTTTGCGACCGATTACATGCTCGTTCTGAACATCGAGCGCATAATTGTTAATGAGATGACTTTGATTGCTCAAGGGCAGCTATGACACCTAGGTAGTTGATGTTGCCGATCGCCATGCGGCTCCTCTCTTGACATCCGAATTTTTCGGTCAATGCTCAAAGCCTCTCATTGGGAACATCAACAATGGCGAGCTTTCGCTGTATGAGCTGAGAGTTGAATGTATGCATGGTTCGCGGTATCAAAGCTTATTGGTGTAGCACAGAGAATGCCAAGATCGTGGACACGTATGCAGCTAGGATGAAGTCCAATGCCTGGGTTAGCGCAACCTTCAACTCAGGCCCAAATCAAGCAGCGACCGTCTGTTGATTTCTCAAAAATGCGATAGAAGTACGGTGTGTGTACACTGCCTGATCGATGATCCAGTCGCCTCAGGGCATCCCAAACAGCCTGGCAGCTGGCGCCCCTCCCTCCTTCACGTCTTCTTCTGTCCCTGCCACCCTGCGTCTCTCGAATGCGCCGCCGTTGAAATCTGCACTCCGTACCATGGTCGCCTCCCCTCCCTCTTCATGGAGCCCCCCGCTTGGCCTTATCGCACGCTTGCGAGGAGCCCCAGGACGTGCGGATTCTGTCCGCTGCACCGCACCGCACTCCAATGACGAGGATAACCTGTGCATGGGGTTTGTTTTTGGCGCCCCTCCGGTCTGCACGCATGGATAGACCCCACCCGCCGTCTCTTCCTCCCTCTCCAAGCTTAGCTTCCAGAAAGCGCGCGTCCCGCTCTCTTCTATCCTTCATCTCTCCCTCGATCCAGACATTCAAACGAATCCTCGCTCGCTTTCACAACACGATCGCTGCCCGCACTCTCACTCCCCGCTATCCCTACTGGTCCTCGGGATCTCGAGTCCCTCCTTCACCGAATCCCACGTCGCATCTATTCCCATCCCACGATAGTAGCCGCTCATAGACGGAATAGAAGGATGGCGGCCGATGCGGTGCAGAACTGCGGGCTCGGCTGGAGGCGATCGACCCAGGGGATGAGAACTCCAACCCTGGCTTGGTGCCAGAGATCGAGCGCTGATTGGCCACTTCCGAATCCCTGCGCTGACCCGCCCGAACGCACCCTCGCAAACTCACCGTTATATTACAGGATATATATGTGGCTATATGGGGCCGTTTATGTCAAGATCTTCGCTACCTCTCCACACACCTGCAGATTGCGCGAGGTTAGGAGACTCTTATCAGCCCCGGGGGCTTAGCTGCGTTGATTTCCTCGTCCGGTTCATACAATTACCATCACTGAAACACGCACATCAACCCATCTCGCTACGTCTCACATCATCTCCTCCTATCTTGCGTTCAATCCTCTCGCGCCTCATGGTCTCATTAACTTCCTCCTACGCTTACCTTTATTCCGTAAACTTAGCTGTTCCTATACATCTGTGTGTACCGTTAGACAAACTCTCCCTATCCGACTGGCAGAGGGTGAGCATGTAGGACCTTTCCCGCCTACTCTTGAAGATCCAAAAACGATATAGGATTGCGTTGGATGTCCGTCGGAGCAGTGGCGACATGTGCCGACATTTGTGGGGTTAGACCACAATACGTAGACTCCCAAGGTTACGATGTGTTTGGATTCCTTGGCACATCCATTGTAAATTTTGGACCTTCCCACCGCCATCCCTGGCTTATCGGCCGTGGGCGTGGCGCAGTTGCTGAGTCAACTAGCGCGCTCAAATCACCGGACCGCAATTGCAACCCATCATTTCTTAGTCTACTCTCTTACACTTTGGTGACTCTTAAAAATCCGCAATGGAGGTGCACCGCGCCTTGCAGGGCAGCCTACATGATCTCCCAATCCTTTTGGTCTTCGAACTTCCCGAGTCGGCCGTAGTCAAGGTGCCTTGCGGCTCTGATCAAAGCAAAGAGGAACTTGCCATCGAAAGCACCATCTACAATCGTTTAGGCTCCCATCCCAACATTACCAAGTTCCTCTACGCATACAACGGCATGATTGTCCTCGAACACCTCCAGTATCCCCTCCGCAGGCGGCTTTGGGACCTACGTGATGCTGGAACACTACCCCCGGCTAAAGACGTTGTACGATGGGCTATCCAAATTTCGCAAGCTCTCCAGTATGCTCGCTCGCGCTACGTTTTCCAGGTTGACATCGGCCCGCATAATATCCTGTTAGACTGGTCTGAGGACGCGAAGTTGTCTGATTTCGCCGGGTCATCAATTGACGGTTCCGCGCCTACAGTATTACCTAGCCCGCACTCAGAGCACCCAAACATACCAAGTATAAAACCTTCAATACAGTCTGAGATGTTTGCGCTTGGCTCCACGCTATACGAGGTGGAGACAACACAACGACCATACCACGATAAAAGCGAGAAGGAGATCCAAGAATTGTTCGGGGCGGAAGACTTCTCAGATACGAGCGCGTTAATGCTAGGCGAGGTTATAAGCAAGTGCTGGAGGGTGGAGTATAAAGAGCTTGGCGAGGTAGTGGACGATATCACGCATATTCAGAGTAAATATGTGAACGCGGTGGAAGAGCGGCGCGAAATTGTCTGGTGGAAGCAGAGCTAAGGCACACTGCTGACCCGCCACTATCGTGCGGCTAAATACATATACAGACGTACTTTTATCTCCTTCAGCATCCCTCTCGGCGCTATTTACTTCCGTTATCGTCGGGCCGCGTCGCTGGGATGGCTTTATAGGACGCGACGTCCTGTTCACCGATGGGACATCCGCAAACGCTGCATTCAGGCAAATGTCAGGGCGCCCACGCTGGGGGTGGCTGTGGAGCAGCCATGTGAGAGGGGTGTAGAGGTTGTTGAGTGTTGGTGCGGATGCTTGGGCGGGACTAGCGCACCGGTGCGCTGGAGAACCAACAAACTCCCACCACGAATCATCAACAGCGAACATCAAAAACAGCGATCCAAATCTTCCTCCAACCCTCCAGCTAGAGAGTGGGCTTCGTACCCTGCGACAAGTAGCGATGCACATAGTGCAGGCTTCGCTGTTACTTTGAGCCGGAACAAGTGTCGCGTTCGGCCTTGGCATGACAGAGACCGCAATCAAAATCCGTTGCACAGAGGACGGAGACTAGCCATCTGCGTCCTGGTCAGCATCATAGAAATCCCTGAGCCGCTGTTGGTCTCCCAACCACCTCCATGTTCGATGTTCGAAACATCGCCTCGTCGCTCACGATCGACAGTACTGTGTACAGCTCTACAGCTCTATTATCGTGTAAAAGATATAGGTATAGCACCTCTACTGTGTACAAACTCGTATTATGTTTTGTACGGACCTAAACACGGACTCCTACAATGGAAATCCAAACTAGAATAAAAATAAAAAGGATCAAAAACTCTGACAAGAGCATTACTTGCACCGGGTAGCGGTCGACCTTATTCAATGCCACGAGAAGTCCCCGACTGCATCCCAACGAAAACGGAAGAAGCTCTCGCCCGATCTGTATCGTTCAGTCCAGCAATCCATGGCTCAGCATGGCTCTCGATGGAGTATATACCGGACGATTCTAGCCGGTTCCCACAATGCTTCGAACACCTTCTCGAAAACACACCGCGACGACGACACATGGACCTCTTACGGATCGCAGATAGATGGCATAGCATAATAAACACGTCGGCATCAATACTTGCTTTGGTGGAGCGACTCAAGAGAACGTCAATCAACTCAGAGAAGGACTCACTACAACCCAGAGTTGAAAAAGCCATGAATGGCGTCCAAGGACTATTGTAAGAGTAGGGTGCAGACAAGACGGTACTACACGTTGGCCTCAAGATTCTGGTGGCTAGTCTGCTGCGGCAACTTGAGGCATTTGATATCGAGTTTGATATCCCAGGCCAGCCAAAGCTCATGGTAGTCTATGAGCGGAAGATGGCGAAATTCACCCCAATGATAGTCTATGCGCCTGTGCAGTCTACCATTCTACATTCAATTGAAGCATTAGCCGGCATGATCGACTTTAGCAAAGTACGACATCATTGTACCGAGGCTTCAGGTATAATAGGTTCCCCATCGGCCACCGCTGCATATCTGATCCGTGCTAACGAATGAGACGAGCGAGCAGAGACCTACCTGGCGCAAGTCCTTGACCTATATGGAAAGAACGGCGAAGTCCCCAGCGCATTCCGAACCTCAATCTTCGATGTTTCGTGAGCTTTCTCTAATAGTCTTTCTCGGATGAATGTCGCAACACGCATGGACCGTGACGGCATTTTTCATACTGTCTTGTTCTTCGAGCGCACGGTTGTGGAGCAGAAGGGTATGGTTGGATTTGCACCTAATTTGCACCTAGACTACTACCCGACTCAGATGACACGGCTCGCACACTCATGACACTCAAGGCATCGGGCGCTACACTTGAACCTACTCCGTTAGTCGCAAGATTCAGAACAGCGACCACTTTCGGACCCACGAACTTGAGCGCAATCCATCCGTCGGCGCCAACTGTAACGTCCTGCTAGCTCTGCTCGAGCTTGACACAGTCGACGGCTATGTGGCGCTAATTACCAAGATTTTGACATTTTGCTTGGAGCTTGGAGCTCTGGTGGTGTGCCTGACAAATGGAACATCTCACCCCAATACATTTGCATGCTGCTGACAGAGGCTTTCGTTAATCTCCTGAAGCGATACGACAAGGATCAAATCCAGGATCCGCGTTCCTCGATTGCGCCGAAACAGATCCCTGTTGCGCTCTGCCAGATCCTACTTCGAACTTTTGGAGCTCAACAGACCCCCGGGTCATGGTCGACCTCCTTGGAAGAAACGGCACACAGCATTGCCATGATCACACATTGTCAGCATCTCCCCTTAAACCAATGCCTAATCTCTCAATTTGACAAAGCTTTTGCATCCGCCCAGGCATTCATTAATACGCCATATCCCAACGACCAAGTGAATCACTACGTCTAGGTCGAGAAGCCCGCTCATGAATCCCACTTCCTCAAGCTAGCCTACTGTAGTATGACAATGCATACTAAGGACGCCCGACCTAACCGGAATTGGAGCTCAGAAATTACATCGAGCTTCCGCACCCTAGATTCATACATAGGAAGACGGGTATGCTCCTAGCCGCTCTACCCATCTTCCCAAGATCACAAATCGTATCCACCGACCTTATTCTTCTTAAAACGATGTATGTCGCGAAGAGCTTGAAAGAGGCGCGACACTCAGTTATGGAAGGAGGCTCGATTAGCTTTACGAAAGATAAGTACTCGGATTACGTTCCGGTTATTTAGCTAGCATGCAACAGCATCGGAGAGAATACGCTGAAAGACTAGATTATAAGGGATATGGTCTTATTAGTAATGTGCAACTATCAATTGGTTTGGATTTACATAGTAGGAGTCTCTTTTGTAAAGTTTGTACACAGTAGAGGTGCTATACCCACACCTTATACACGATAATAGAGCTGTAGAGTTGTACCCAGTACTATTGATCGAGGGCGACGAGGTGATGTTTCGAACATCGAACATGGAGGCGACGAGCAATGACATGTGAATGTTCAGCTATCGTATTAACGAGTATATAGAGTCAGCCATCGTTGAACTTCCTAATGAGGAGCTGGACTATTTGTGCGCACGCATTCGATTCGAATGCGGGCTGGCGAAGGCCTCATCGCCGTCACATGAGGACTCGGGCAGTGGGTATACGGATGAGCCATCGACTAAGCAAAGGAAGCTTAGCACAGTGGTAGGTGGCATTAAGAGTATGCCAACTACTAGCGACAATGACTACCAGGAGGATTGCGAGAGTGCATGTAGGCCAAATTCACTCGAGCTTATCGTTGTGGTCCTACGGAAATATATATCCTACGTCTTGCGACATCCTTCGGTTCTTCAAGCACCATCCTAGAACCAGCACTCCCTTGCCATTAAGCTTCAAAATTACCTCATCGGCCAGATCAACCACAACAGAGCTAATCGAGCCTCCAGCTCTTCGAAGGCTGGTACCAAGTACCACGGCTACACATCAGCCGAGATAGCTCGATCCACATATTAGATGTAGATCAATACTACCGGTGCAGATGATACGAGTTGCGAGATCTCATGGCACTTCTTCGTCTGCCTCGTTAGCAAGGCTGGGGAGTCTTGCCTGGATGGCATGCTGGCTAGGTACTACGGCAAGAGCTTCGTCAGGCATCTGACAGTTTTATGCAGGCTGTGCAATGACTTAGGCTCAGCGACGAGGGATGCAGAGGAGGACGACTTGAACAGTGTCGTCTTCGCTGAGTTCGCAACGGATGCTAATGGAGCCTCCGAGCTCCCGGGTATGGCCACAAGCGAGAAGGCACAAGAGCATCCCATGGAAATTGCGGAATTCGAGAGGGCACAGATGAAGCTTTCTTTGGACATGCTGCAGAGGACCATAGATGATGGAGCAATGGTGAAGCGGAGCCGAGTATTCGTGAATGTGGCGGATAGCTTTGGGCAGGTCTACTTTGTGTAAGATATTGTGAGTTGTAATCAGCCGAAGACCAAATGAAGTCTGGGCCGATTTCTCGAGAGATGCGATATGGAGATGAGGGATAAGCGAACCCAAGGTAAAAGATTTTTAGTCTCATTCTAGATATATAATTGAAGGGTTTATACTAGACCTCTGTTTTCATGCAGATTGAAGTTAATGTTCTTTTTTTCCATTAAGATCTTATAAATTCTAAGGATATATGTATTATGCATCGACAAGATGAGCTGACCGAGGTCACCGGAAAGACTATTGGTGTACTTCAGGGCCTTGTCCGTAAACGGGAGTAAGACATGACGATGTAGTAGCGCGCCCGTGGCGACGCCGCCTCCGGTTGCGTAGCTACGTTGGAAGTTATAGAACGGTCGAGGAACGCGGACGACTTTCGAAGTAGCGCTACGCGCGCTTTGTGGGGTCAAAAGATAAAGATGAGTGATGTCGTAGGCGGAAGGGTAGCTGCGTAGGTACCTGGATAGATCGATGCGACTATAAAGGATGGAGGGCAGAGGTGGGAGATAGGACAGAGGGTGGAAATAGGATGGTGGAAATAGGACGGTGGAAATAAGACAGAGGGTCCAGGCTGAGCACGGACCAATGAAGAAGTTTCTATAGGATGTTAGCAGCCGGTTATATTTCAGCTGCTCTCAAGTCTGGTAGACTATCGTCGCTACCGCTCAACATCATGGCACGCGACACGCCCGCTTTCTTGAGGCCCGTGACGACCCCTTGATTTCAACTCCTTTGTATCTCAAGGTACGCGGGACGAAATACCTTTGTGTACCGCCTCTTTCAATTATTCCGCGAGTTGGACGACGCGATGGCCGCTACGCATTCGATATTACGTATCGGCAGGATTGTCTCTCGAAAACCCCTCAACACTAAAAATATATTGACGTTTAGAGGCATGTGAGCAGGCTGGCCATGTGGTCCGGCCCTATTCATGTGAAAGTGAAGGAGGCCTCAGGGCGAATGACAAGCGCCATACTACACATTATGTGTGTACGTAATCGCGTTCGCGCTAGCACCACTTGTTTAAGGCTGCTGCTGTAAGAGTTCCAGACCTCTCCTCAGTTAATACAAAATGCATTCATGCCGCATATCGACTTTCTTCCAGGAAGACTCCCCGCGCCAAGCTGATAGCTTAGTCATCATCCGCCGTGCCATCCGATTCCGTTACCGCACCCCTCCCCTGTCCACGCCGCGTCGCACCCGCCATGGCACAGACCCCCGGAATGTTTGTCGGTCCCCAACCACCGGTCCCCATGCAGTCGCACGATCCCGCGGGCTCCAATAGCGGCCGGTCTTTCTCCAGCGCAACGTCAGAATGGCTCAGGGAGCTCTACTGTGGCACATGTTGGTTCTGCGAAGCACCCACACAATTGGATTGCGCCCATGTCATTCCCGTGAGGGATAATATCAACTTCACCGCGCTCTTCAACCTGGGTCTTGTCAGCATCAGCCGCCTTGGTGATTTCGACAACGCGCTCCCCCTGTGCACCAACTGCCATCTCAACTTTGACCACCAGTATCGGCCGCGGCTAATCATTTACCCTTACCATCTGGCCTTCTTTTTTGAGAGAGAGCAACAGTGGCAACGCGACTTCCCTTTCACTAAGCAGCCGCGTCCTATACCCACTGTAACTGAATATCAGGCGCATTGCGAACGACAGCACGACACCAGCCAGGGCATCATGCAAGCGGTCGGTGGACTGTATATGGCCTTTATGGATATAAACTTTCTGCCACCGACCACGCTTCCCTACCGTGTTCGCGTGCGGCAGTGGCACGGCGACCCAATGGCCATGATCTATCGTGCTATTCAGGCTGCCGTGCGCATCGCATCCCCGGTGTCTCTACCTGAAAGCATCCGCGACTCGCTCCTGCGCCTTCATGCTCTCTACGAGCAAGGTAACCAGCTGCTAAAACAGGAGTGGCGCATAGAGGCCGCAACCGTCTCACACCCTCCTGGACCTGTCGACCTTGGTCTATCAATCTCCAACCCTTCTTTCCACAACCCCGGCCTTGGCCCTCACCCTCGAGGTCCAGGGCCATTGACCTCATTTCAAGCGCCTCCCCCTTTCAACCCAGCTGCCACGCTTGTCTGGCCTAACATACAAGCCCCACCCACCCTGTTCGCCGCCCTACCTTCCCTATCTTCGACCACCTCACCGACCACCAACAACAAGAGGAAGCGCAGTGACCCTTCCGATCACAGCACCGAGTACACAGCGCAACGCGGCTTAATACGGGCGCCGCTTACAAAGGAGGCGCTTCAAACCTTTGAAGATACACAGGCAAGAGCGGACAGGTCGCAAGCAGTCTTGCGTGGTCTTAATCGCGATGGAGGGCACGAAGAGAGACCGCTAGAGGATGCACAGGACGTCGGGAAAAATACTTTTGTCTCGAAGAGTGCCTCGGATCCTGAAGTGATGCCATTTACAAGCGGCAGCAGACAGATGTGGCGCTGGTGCGGCCCTAGCGGGACTAGCATCGATAACATCGAGCGCTGGAAGAGGTATCGGATGATATACGGGAATCGGAGATGCATTACTTGGTGTTAGGGCTACTGGGGCTTGATGGCGCAGTTTTACTTCTTTACCCCTGCTTAGGATAGCTTTGTTCATTCTGTCTGTGCGCCTCGTGAAGTTGACATTGTGATGAATGTATCGTCGTCTACAGTTGATGGCGACTATCAAGCACGACAAGAGCCGAGCTTATAGGGCGAAGGAGTTGGCATCTATTCTATTGCCCGGCAACTAATTGCTATCACTGCGTGTGAAATGTAGAGCTAGAGTGATGAATTTTGCGCGAACCTGTTTACGTTCAACTTCTAACCATTCCTTAACGTTAAGCAAAGAGGAATTCATGCATTTGACCAGTCGCATCAAGAACATGTCGATCAAGAAGGTAAACAGGGGAATAGGCGAAATACAGACGCCAGAAATGTCCTGGGTTAATACGATACGATGCACTAAACCTCCCTCTTGCTCCTCTACGCGTCAAGCTCCAAAACCCACCTCGTCTTCCTATCAAACTCATCCCTCTCCTCGCCTTCCAACCCCGCCAAGCGCCCTTCCCGCAACTCCTTGATCAGTCCAACCGCCTCCGCAAACGTCTCATTCGACGTATATCCCTCATCCGTCAAAGTCCCACTCAACTGCTTCCAAAACTCCTGGCTCTGATTGAAAGTCTTGACCTCTTCATCATGCGTCTGTAGCTCTTCCGCGGAGAATCGATATGGGCATGGCTGGTCGGTATAAAAGTGCGCCCACTCTCTAGCTAGAATGTCAGCGCTGTTTAAGCATCGAGTGGATGTTCCGGACGAGCATCTCATACCTTTCCACACTAATCAAACATTGCTGTAATGGGTAGAGACAATTGTCCCAAGTAGCTCCGGCGAAAGCATCGAGCTGCTTAAGCGTTTTGCCGCAGTCCGTGTTTCATAGGCATGGATTAGGATGGACTGGGAGACTTGATATCGCAACCGATCCTTAGTCCCCTCGTCCAGCTCTTTAAACCCGTCTGGCAACTTCATCATCATCTCGACTCCATAATCTAAAAGCGGCGGCGGGTTGGCACCGATGAATACCGGTGTAGTCCACGCGCCCTGCCAGTCGATAATTGATGAAATCCGCCCTCGATCGTCGATGTAGATATTTCCGGCGTGAAAGTCTGGATGCCATATTCGAGGCGAGACGAGTTCAGGGTCGTTGGGGATGATATGGGGGATTGTAGATAGGTATTTGTGTAAAGCAGCGATATGGGCTTCCGGTGAATGTTGCTCTGGACTCGTATATTGCAATGCATTCTCGGTCGCTTTCCGGGGATCTGCGAAGGTTTCAATCCAGGCTATCTCGCGCTTAGCAACCGACTCGAGATACTCTCTTGAAGAATTCCCTAGGGGCATTGTAAGCTGGATGGAAGATTTCATGGGTCTGAGAGGCTTACAGGGGCCTTGATACTGATGCAAATTACTGCGTTCCTTTTCCCAGAACTCTTTTCGAACGGTGGGGCCGATGCAGAAACGAGATTGAATTTGATGACGAATGTCTCCAAGACCAGTTTCGCAAATATCAGCAGGCTCACATCCTGAAATACCGCTGTCATTGAAATACAATGAGCCTATCCTGTTGATGCGTGTTGGCCATGCTAGCTACAAACTTTAAGGGACAACGTGCCTGTTGAAAGATATCGAAAGCAATTTTCTTTCCATGTCCACGATTTCGTAGATGATATCACATTTGGTTCGTAATTGTAGATCCACCCATACTTTGTAGAGGGGCGAACCTTTTGCTTCTTCCATGATAATGTATTCTGCCTTGACGGGGTTTTGGTCGGTAGCAGACCAAGCAAGAACTTTTGGCACAGGTAAACTCAAGATCGTCCTAGCAAACTCCATAGTAGCCACCTCCGATGATGTTGTAAGTAGTGGCGGACCAGCGTTAGGATGTGGGATCTTAGCTATCAATCTCTGGCCATTTTCCAATGTAAGGCGGTAGGCCTTATTGTAGTTACCCTCTCCGATTTTCTCTAAAGATACGCATTGGCTCGCTCCCACAGCCTGATAGGCTGCTTTCTGCAGACTATGGACGTCGAAATATCGGTATCGAGCTTCCAGATGCTCGCGTTCGTTCCAGAGCCATCGCCCGCTCGTGTAGCGAAAAAAAGGATCCATATCAGTCGGAGGCTGAAACGACATCTGATGGTTATGCCTCCGGGGGCGAAGGAAGCGAGTGGAGTTCGATTTTGCAATTTCAGTGAAGAAGGTTCGGATAAACGCCATTAAGTATCAGAAAGTGGTCGGGAAGTAAGGAACACCGCAAAGCGGTTTGTAGATGGGTAGGCTTAGAGCAGCACAGATATACCTTCGATATAGCTCTCTTAACGCCCCCTTCGTCAACCAAAGCTTCAATAGGTTATCCGAAAATGCCGGTGGTGGTTGAGATCCACTAAGATGGCTAAGCCTCCGCTTCTTGACGGTCTGTTCGGGTGGCTCCGAGCGTTGACGTTTGTGCGGAGTGATTATCGATCCTATGGACGTCGAATCGTGCATCCTGTTCTTAGCGGCGGCAGATGAGTCAGCTGTCTGCTTTGGTGCCACCCTCCCGCTCGCTGCCAACACGATGCCGCAGAGGCTTATACGTATGGTCGGGTATGTCTGACGACAGTGCCATCGATTTCCGCATCATTTGTTACCCATATCACCTCTGCAACTTCACATCGCCCTCCACCCCGCACAACAAGATTGAGCTCGATGGAGCTTTCCAGCGCGCGCAGCACCATCGAAATATTTAAAGATGCAGGTAAGACATTCGACTTGTAGTGAATACTTGGTACCTGGCTGACAAACTTATGCAAATACTACCCTAGTTTCTAGTCTCGCAACGGAAGCCGTTCCACTCAAATTTGACACACTTCCACGCACAGATCAAGCAAGCCATGGCTATCATAGTAAAACGTCGATAGAGCTGTCATCCGAGGCATATGATTTGATGGACGGGAACATGTAGTGCCACCAAATGGATGGAATGTGATAGCCAGCGTCGGACTCCGCTATGTTTGCAACCTAGAGGTCATGTGCTTAGAACAATAATCATTACTTATGAAATTGACAACGTACTGCCTGGACAGCACGAAATCCACCAGTTTTTGTGCATCATCCTCTTCGCCACAGATTGCAGAGGAAGGGCCGTACCGTTCGAAGAAACGGCGCTCGAAAAACTCTGGGAAAAACCCGGCATACTCCCAGTCAATGATGGCCGTAATCTTGAGTGAATCTGGGTCGACAATGACGTTATGCTGGGAGAGGTCGTTGTGGCAAAAGACAAATTCCTCAGTCTCAGACCTTTGGAGTTTCCAATCATCTCGAAATGTTATTCGAGACGCTCGATAAGGGAGAACAAGATGGCCGGACGGCCCGCCTATTCTCGAAGATTTTAGACCACGTAAGGTCTGAAGATAGCCTTCCAGCTCTTACACCACGATGGCCCTCTGACTTTCGTCGAGTGATTCCATTCCAACGCCGCGAACATATTCCATTACGAGATACACCGCTCCGTCATCTTCGAAGGCGCAGTGAAGGTGTGGAACCGGAATATCCGAATTCTCTCGAATGAATCTTAGACATGCGGCTTCGTTGAGGAGTCGTTCTTTGCTTTGCCTTGGGACATGGATTGTGCCTTTAAATTGGCTCAGCTGCCATTCGTGAGGACGTAGCGACCGCTTGATAAACGTCGTATCTACATGGTAGTATTTCCTCTCCGCAGTAATACCTATGCAGTTCTCCTCTCTCGCGAGCATGTCGTTCGTGACGACCATAGTGACGGTTAATGGGTTGAAAATACCACGTTGCAGCGTTGAGGTAAGAGCCGAAAAGCTTAACTATATGCGGCAAGCCGCGCTTAACCATATGCGGCAAGCCGCGCTTAAGTATATGTGGCAAAGCCGGGGTAGGCAACAACAATTGCGCCAGATAACTTCTGATAAATGCCAGTTTTCACCCCTCTTTAGGCCTTTAACTGCGATTTTGTCTACCTATCTTCCCATAATGCCATCCGAAATTGTTACGCGCAAGAGCTGTGGAAAGAGTGTCTCAAGCACCCAAACGGAATGTCCGAATTGCGGCCAACCTCCACATTAAGGTACCCAGGCTAGGTCATTAGAATGAGCTGTACTGACTACGTTCCTTGGTCCTAGGCCCCGGCTACTATTTCATTGACCGGCGAACGACCTCCGAAACCATGTCGAACGTATTCGGTGACTTGTGTGAGCAGGCTATGCGGCCGTTCGAACCGCTCATAGCAGAGTTGACGCCCACTGCGATGCCAGCAGCAGCATCTAGAGGAGTACAAAACTGAAATAATGGCGTTTTTGGCGTTCTTTTATTTATATTCGCCGGAATCACCTTTGGATTGGTCGTTTAGGGGTGGGGGCTAGGTGTTCCGTCGGGTGCTTGCACGAGGAAGGAGACAAACTCGGAAGCGGTGAAGAAATCAACACTCACATCTGAATACTTCTCAGCCCTCCGAGCGTATTGAATCACACTGCCACATTCATTACCATGTACAAGGCACCACACCGTGACATGGCCACAATCCTACCTTACTTCCTTAACCATCAATGAGTCTGAACTGAACTGGGGGCTATAGCTTTTATGCGCTTCGCAACTTCCCGTGCTCCAGTAACGCACCCTTCCGTCGACCTCTTATTGAGACCTGAAGTGTATTGGACGTGGTTCCTCCGATCACCTAATCAGCTCAAACGGCTCGTCACTCAGTCCTAATTTTCGCCGTACAGCGCAGCAAGTCCAGTAGTAGGACAACCAAATCAGCACTGGCCCTCCGCGAACCAGTTCATGACATCTCGCTCCCCGTAGATGGGGAGCGTCCCCTCGCATCACCTTTCGAATACGGCTTGCGCTGTTGGGTGGAAGTCTGGGGCTTAACCGAAGCAAATCGTCATCGTTGGCCGATGTGGCATTGGCGAATTCTTGTAGGAGTAAACGGCGAGCGCATAAGAACCCTTTAATAGGCGCTGGGCCTTGGTAGATCCGGATGGCAGGCAGGATTGCGTCCCGGAGAACTACGTCGCTTAAGAGAATGGATGCGCCACACGAGTTAAATGTCTCTGTTCGCAATTTTCTGTGCCAGCTGACTGTAGAATTGATGCGCGTACGGTACCCCTTCAAGGGTCGTTCCGGGACCATAGACTATGTGCCGATGGCGTAAGAAAGCGATACATTATGTAGCGGCCGTAATATCATGACATACACAGTTGAGACGCCCATCAATACATTCCCCGGGCTTACCAGTTGTCTACTGTACTATGTATCCATACACATAAAGCACAACACTACCACTTCGCAATGTTCGTTTATCAGATCTTGCCTACCTACCCAACCTCTCGATTAGTTACTGCACTCATGATTACGGAGTGATTACTTCTGCTAAGCGATGAATTAAATGCCCACTTACATTGCGGCGACCTCTGCTCCCTGTGCGTCTTAACCTCGATGCTGGTAGCCGTGGGTTTTGGGCAAGCGCCCTGACAGAGACTGGTTGACGGTTCGGCACCTTGAAGTCAGTCGCGAGCCACTGGGTTAAGTTTACCGATAGAAGCGGGATGAGGTTGACGGCAAAGGTCGACCAGCTTCAATTCGGTGTATTGCATCACGAAATTGGGTAGGAAGTCTTTGGTTTCGCGAATGGGAGAGTTGTGGTTTGACGGTACGGCAGTTATGCCTCGCGATGGAGATCGGGTAAAATGGGCCGCGCGCTTATGGGGGCAGTGCTCAAGGCCATGCCTGTCACTTGGCATCTGCGCATCCATCACAAGCAGCACCACCTCCATCACCTCATCACTCTCCTCGTCATACCTCCGCCGTATCGCCATCCAGATATCGTCGTTCAGTAGCTCGCTGACCAGCCCAGCACGCCGTACTCCCCCTCCGCCGTTGCACATCGAAAACGCGGCCGCGCGACTAGCAATCGGTCTTCCAAGCAACGGCGGCCGTTGCAACCTACAATCGCGAACATGCCCCCGCAGCCTCCGACAAGACAAACGCGGCCGTAGTCCCAACGGAAGCAAGGGAAAATTTATTTGATAAGGATAGCGATGGCGGTTGGGAAGAGGGCGGAATACCAGCCCTGAGGGCAGGGCGATCGCGCGGCCGCACTACCTCTCCGCCCCGGCCGCGACTGGCAGACACTTAATTCTTCCCAGTCGCTTGTATAAGTCGAATACACCGATACCGCCTCTTCTACTATCTCAGGAACGTTCAGCAAGCGGGATCCGAGCCCTCCGAAAACCCTCGCTGATCTGAAGGTCCCGAACAAGCCGGTAGAGTACGTATCAGACGAGAACACGGTGCGAAGGAAGGAGACATGCGGCGCTTGTGCAAAGGGAATGGTTACATCTCAAAGACTGCTCTAGGTGGCAATGTCTTGGTCTTGCGTTTAATCATCCGCAAGAACTCCCTTCCACACCCGCCGCATTCACCATCTCAGCTTAGGCAGCCTCTGGTCAAACCTCACACGCTGGCCAGTCAGCAGCAACCGCCGGCGAGTAGCGCAGCGCACTGTTCAAGGCCTGTCCGATTGCATGCCGGCAATTCTCCCCATACGACACGCTCGGTGCATGATGTGAATGCGCAAACTGCAGCATATCGCATTCCCACTCTCGATCGTCGGGTGGCCTTGCAAGTACCGCTCAAGAGCCAAGCACTGGTACCCTACCTGGTTTGTACTAGACGCTGTGTGAGGTCTGCACAGAGCGGGCGTATCGTTAATAAGTAGAAGTTTGCCGCTATAAAGCGCTGCTCTCGGAGCCACGAAGTCGGTGATTGACTGGATGAATGTGCGTTTGATCGTTTTAAGGACTTCGCGGTAGGGGCCCGAAAGCAGATGAGCGCGTTGCGGCTGCCTTTCCCATGCTGAAGGCTGGACCATGCCTCCAGGCGCGATGCACTGTCGCACTCGGCCGTCTTTGTCGGTCATGATATCGTCGTGGGAGGCTACGTCTTCGTCGGTGTACCAGAGGAAATTGACGAGTTTGTTTCCCCGTCCAGACTTCCTCTCGGTCCAGGTGTCACGTATTTTGTTTCTGTTAGTGCATGGGGAATGGATTCGTTCGTGGCTATTCCCACCAGGGCGGGGCCGTCGTTTGTGAGATTGAACGCCGCGTTCCTTTCAAACACCTGTAGCATATCCTGCGACACCTCGCTCTCCGGGACGGTGCCTCGCCACCCCGCGTAGGCTGAGTACTGTCGTTGGGATTCTGGGAATACCTTTTGTCAGATCGCCGAGTTGGGCCCTTTTAGCACCCAGCACAAGGTCGGCCGTTCGTTATTGGACGCTGTCCCCCTCTTTTTGAAAGTCCACAACCGCTTGTTCACCTTGCACATCGACAGAGGTGACCTTGGTCGGCGCCCAAACGATTCCTTGCCCGGACCCCTCATACTGCACAGGTAGAGGGTCTAGGTAGTATTCACTCGCATAGCCATTAAAGTTGGCGCGCAACCTCCAACATAGTGCGCCCCAACTTGTGAGAAGTCGAGGTGCTTTGAAATAGTGCGACACGAGCCCACTCTGCTTCAGGAACTGCAGCCGCTCACACTTCATGGTGGAATCGGTCGAGATGCGATCGAAGCGTCAAGGAAACTCGAGCGTGTCGGCCGCACAGCGCACAACCGCCATATCGCTCTCGCAAACGTCGCCGGCTTGTTCGAGAATGTGAATGTTGACACCATCTGGTACGCGACCTCGCCGCATCGTCGCCTCACTGGTAGGAGAGATGCATACTCATTCCCAGAAGCTACATGCTGCACATCACACCCCGCGCATTCGAGCCGCAAAAGTCCATCTACAGCCACGAGGCATTACCCGCTCGCACCCGTCAGATGGGCATTCCCGCCGTGGCGGCGACGTTCGATGCGCTGTATGTCATCTACTGTCACACTGCCATGTCGGCCAAATTGGGTGTTACGGACGAGCAATTGTACGATGCCGTCTCTGGCCGGACTCCCACATGGATCTCGGAAGAGGAGATTGTGACGTATGAAAACGGCGTTGTTGCTGGGGAGAGATCGGAAGGCGCCGAGCGACAAGGATTTCGAACGGGCCGAGCGGATCCTGGGCCGCGTAGGGGTAGCGGTTTTGGCCCGTGTTGTTTCCGGGTATCTGTACGTCTGTACATTTGTTGGTGTGGCGGGGCCGAATCCTGGAGTTTGACCAGACATGGCCTGAGGCGTGATAGGGCGAAATGTTTCGCTGCATGCTCGAGCGATAACTCTACGCGATGCAGTCATGCAGAATGAGCGAAGGCGGCCTTTTACGCGCGGCCGTCTTACAGAGCGATGATGTGCTCCCCGAGCTTTGCCGAAAAGGATATAATTTGAATTACCGATGCTATAAGTCACGTTATGACTCCATTACTAGTCTGCGAACAGCAATGTCCTATGCCGCAGAGTGAGTAGACACATCTCTCGTAGACGTAGATGGCAATGGGTTATGCAGTGTACCCCGAGAATAAATCAAACCCTTGATTTGGCCCGTCTTTTCATTTCGACAAAGTCTCCATCGGTCAAGGAGAATCGCACCTGTTAACACGATGAGTGCAGCAGAGGTCAGCCAGCCTCTGTCTATCGTTGGCTTAGGTGTGGTGCCTTTTCATCTTTTCGACTCCCTCACTACCTCCCGACCATGTCGCCTTCCACGCGGCTCCGACACGCGTGGAAGCGCGATCGCGCCAACTGTTTCTGCAGCGAGAGAAAAAAAAATTGTGTATACGGTTCACGAACGTCATGATCCGTGGATGGCTTTGGCTCGCTACCAAACTTGACAATGACTCTTTTCTCAATAACTACAGTATATTTCAAGTATGGGTTATAGCGGGACCAAGTTTGAAGATGAGTACTGTATATAAGAGCCGTGTACCAGGTTAGCGACTGTGTTGGAGCGCAAGTACTTTATATCGCGATCGCGTCAACTGCTTCTGCAGTGAGAGTATTTTGTTTGTATGTATATGTGTGCGGCTCAAGAGCCTGCTCATGAACCGTAGATGACTTTCACTGGCTACCAAGGTTGACAATGACTCTTTTCTCAACAACCATACTTCAAGCATGGGCATAAAAGGGACCTACTTGCCTTTGCGAATTGTTCGTTCATCTCCACCACTCATCAATCGAATTGAATCGAACCGGACTCAGTGACCAGTCTTTCTTGTTCAAGATATTGAATCCTTCTACTTCTTTCAAGAGTGTGGGAAGCGCTATTATGCGGCAGGTCCGGTCGCGGCGCAGTACCAAAGAGATAGTATAGGACAGCGCTATTCGACGCGTTGTAGAGAATGGATCACGAGACGCGTTCACGTTTTGGAGTTAGAGGAAGTACACGGGTTAGTGTTGCGTCAGGCTAGAATACGATATACTAACTCAGCGACCTCCTTAGCAGCAACCGTGGAAGCATACATAAGGGAGCCCGTAGCAATTCTTGTCGGTACAACTCGCGTATATCAGTTTTCTAAAATCGCTGCGGCCAAAATAATACCTGAGATATCGATGGGCCCGGCATCGTAGTACAAAGAACTACGATGGCCGCTTATGGGCTTTGAAAAAGAAGGTGTCGAAGCTCATGGGGAGCTTGGGGCTGGAAGAACGAAAGTGACGAGACGATGGGGTCGGAACAACTCTATGTTTGCGAGTTACTGGAGTTGCTCCTCCAATTTTTTTCGATAAAACTTCTGGGTTTAAAAACCTATAGCGCGACTAGGTCATGGGGGAGGGTTGGGCTTCGAAGACTTAAAGTGACGAGAAGATGGTGTCGAAACAACTTTATGCTTGCGAACTGGAGTTACCCCTCCGAAAACAATTACTAAAACTTCTTGGCTCAGCCATCCATGGCGCGAATTGACCTGGCGGAGGCTTATGTCTCTGAAAAGCGGAAGAGACGAAGTAAATATGGTCGAAAAAACTCTATGCTTGAGGGCTACTGGAGTGCTTTTGAAGCGATGTCACGACAAGCTTATGGTAGGGGAGACTGGGCTCGAATACCGACCAAAACAAGAGCATGGGTGGAAATGTTATGCTTGCGAGCTGCTGAGTTGCTCTCCTCCGAAAACGGATCAATCAAGCCTCTCAATGTCTTTAAAAACATGGCGTGCCAAGCTCATGGGGGGTGGGGAAGACTGGGCTCGAATACCGACCAACACAAGTGCATGAGGTTCAAACTCTATGCTTGCGAGCTGCTGGAGTTGCTCCTCCGATAACCTTCAATCAAGTGCTCAAAACCCCAGTTCATGGGTTTAAAAGTTAATAGCACACCGAGTTTATTCGAAAACAGACAATAACGAGACTATGCGGTCGGAACTCTATGTTTGCGAACTCTGGGGCTTAAAATTTAAAGGAGCAACAAGTTACCTCCTATGGCTGTGGAAAGCTTCTGTTTGAGTTTAGAAATTAAATTCGCTGACCCCGAAGCTATGTCGGCTGTTATACCAAGAGCTCATGGCGGTAGGCCTGTGGGCTTGAAAACCGACTGCGACGAGACAATGGGATCGAAACTCTATGCTTTCAATTGAAGCCCGTAGAAATCAAAAGATGAGTTGAGTCGTTCGGAAATACATTCATTACATTGTGTCATAGCCAACGGGCCTGCCGCCATCGGCTGTATCTCCATAGGTTTCGAGCTTACTAGCCTGAAGACCGACACTGCCCGATTCATCGGATCGAAACACTATGCTTGTGAGCCCATGGGCTTAAAAATCAACCTCAATGAAGGTTTATGGTGGAAGAGCGCGGACTCGGAAGAGTGAAAGTGACGAGAGACGAAGATGGGGAACATGAGGCCAGCACCGACGAAGAGGCCAATGGCTTCGGAAGATTTCCAGCCATAGTGGATGCCATCGGCGCCCCACTGAAGAGCCAAGAGTAGCATAGTGATAGAGCTTGCAAACAGTGCGAAGCCAATGAAGTCGAGTCCTTTCATTTTCTCCACCAGAGACGCTTTTTCGGTGGCTGCAGGCTTGTCTCGGAGGAAAGCCAGCACGAATAATGCCGCAAAGCCACCGATAGGGAGGTTGATGTAAAAGCACCAACGCCATGACACATGTTGGGTCAGTCCTCCACCGAGCAAGGGACCGACGATGCTGGCAATGGCGAAAGTTAAGCTCATTGTACCAGTGTATAAAGCGCGTTTGTGGATTGGGATAATTGTCGTCAGGATAACGAATCCTCCTGCAAAGACACCGGAAGCTCCGAACCCGGCCACGGCTCTTCCTGCAATCAAAGCTCCTGAGCTCGGTGCAAGACCGCATACTAAGCTACCAAGCTCGAAGAAGAACAGGTATATGAGGTAGGTGATTAGTTTAGGGAATAGTATGTAAGTCTTTCCAGCAAGAGGTTGGCTTGCGCATCCGTGCCCAATGTCAATAGTGCGAGGGGTAATGGCAGAACCTGTGCTTACAAAGTCATGTAGAAGGCAGATCCGTACCATCCTACATCTTGGATCGATTAGAATTTTGATGTAACAACTGGAACGGCAGTTGCAATAACGTTGAAGTCCTAAAGTACCGGGTCAGTATCTGTATTGCCTCAGAAAAGTGCTTCACCTACCAATCCGATCAAGAAAGTGCATATACAGATGCCAATGTGAACCAGCAGAAGCTTGACACCAGTGACCTCATTTTCCGGGTCGATGGAGTAGTTCACGTCTTCCTGGAGTTTCTTGGCCTCCGATGAGGTGCTGTTCTTGCGTGTAGGCCCACCGGGAACTGTTGACTGGACGTCATTCTCCTCCACCGCAAGATCTTGGACCGAGGCCATTATGCTAGCACGCTGAAATCGACAAGGACGAAAACTTCTCTAAACAAGATGGAGACTTTCCGACGAAGTGAAGTGTAGGGCGTGCGTAAGACGGGGCGATATAGAGTAGGTCAGACTGTGCCGCAACCATTTTGTTTGCTCGCGTCCCTCGTATTGAAGGTCATCCTTTTGAAGCTGCTCGACAAGTACGAGTTCAAGTTCATCAACGGCACAAGGCCTCCCAAGTCTGTCATGCACGAGTTCGTCTTCATGGAACCATCAACGAAGATCTTGATGAGGCGGAAGGCAACCAACTCGGAAATTTGATATTAGTCTGGTGGCGTTTGATCGACACCGAGCGGCTTTCTTTGCGTACGTGTGCGCCATTTTGGTCGTTGAACTGGGTTAGCGTTTAATCATACGCTCTTGGAAGTTTGTCGGGTTGTACACCAGCTTCTCAAATTGTTACATGTTTTCAACACTCCGTGGCTCCAATTACTGCTTGTGAGACATTGATACTCATTGTACAACCTAAAATAACCGTCCAACCAATGCTTGCAATTTGTCACTTGGGCTTATCGAGAGTTGGGCTCTGAGAGGTCCCAGGACAGCGAAGCTTCGCCGCTTCATAGATTGTCGCGCATACCCGAAGTAGTAATTACAGGTAAGTCCCAGTCTGTTAAGGCTCTGAAATGGTCACCTACGCCGCAGGTTAAATTTGTCGCTATTATCTCCCATGCTTCGTGTCTTCCTGAACGAGCAAGGATGCGCCGAACGAATGGTAATTGCAGTATCCGGGTGCGCACGGTTGAGGCGTAGGGTCTGCGTAGGCGGCTGCTGATACGAATGGGGCGTACCGGGTATTGGGAGGTGAGCACTACTGCGGGGATGGCGTTGAGGCATTGACTGCGCCGTATGCAGTAATTTACAAGTGTGCTCTGATTTACCCTTCGAGTCTGAGTCCACGTCGCTTGATGCTGCCCCGCTCGAGAGAGTTTACGCATAACCGAGGTTGCAGCGATAATTGCTCAGTGTTCCACGGCGCTTTTCCCTGTGAGAGTAAGATATCGAGGACGTGCCCCAGCCTACTAACTTTCTTTTCGTTGCCTTATCTCACGGCATGTTCAGCCGAACGCCGTCCGCGGAGACCCATATTAAAGTGCGGGCGTCAATTAGGCAGACCCCGGCGCGATCCCTGCATGAACCCCAAGCGCTTCCGAGCTCCCCAGTCAGCAGCAGCCTCTCTACTGCCAAGATTCAACCACGAAAAGCAAACACCTCAAATTCAAAACTTTGCCTCTAACTGCTCCTCAAGCACCAAAGCAAGCATGACGAAACCCATCAAAGTCCACATGTGCCGTAAGTCCAGCCTGCAGTAAGCTTAGTATGAACCGACAGCTCACAGCTTGACAGCGCCGGGTCCCAACCCGTGGAAGGTCGTCATCATTCTCGAAGAGCTGGGTGTTCCGTACGAGATCAACAGCTTTCCCTTCCAGGAGGTCAAGACGAAGCCTTTTACAGACATCAACCCCAATGGTCGAGTTCCAGGTAAGCAAACAATTCACGGCTCCCCGAGGCTCTCCGCCCTGCGCTGAACCTTGAGATTTACAAATCATGAGAAACAACGACTGACGTGTACACCAGCGATCGAGGATCCCAACACCGGCATCACACTCTGGGAATCCGGCGCCATCATCCTCTACCTGATCGAGCAATACGACAAAGACCGCAAGC
This sequence comes from Darksidea phi, assembly GCA_030770425.1. Lineage (NCBI taxonomy): Eukaryota > Fungi > Ascomycota > Dothideomycetes > Pleosporales > Lentitheciaceae > Darksidea > Darksidea phi. Next base: position 67,203 of record JASJFT010000076.1, read on the forward strand.
TCACCTACACCAACCTCAAGCAGCGCCACTTGCTCAACCAATACCTCTTCTTCCAAGTCTCAGGCCAAGGCCCGTACTTCGGCCAAGCAGCCTGGTTCAACGTGCTGCATTCTGTAAAAATCCCATCCGCAATTGAGCGCTACAACGCTCAGCTCAAGCGCGTATTGAGCGTATTGGAGACGCTGTTAGAGGGCAAGGAGTGGCTGGTTGGTGATAAAGTGACGTACGCGGACCTGAGCTTTGCTACGTGGAATGATCTCATCGACGAATTGACCTTGTGCGCTCCAGAGGACAAGTTCAAGGGCTTCCCGAACGTACAGGCATGGCATGAGCGCATGACCTCGCGAAAGAGCTGGAATGCCTGCATGAACAGGCGCGCTCTGTTGATGAACGAGCAGGGTCTTCTTTCCAACGGTATGCCCAAGGGCGTCTCCAACATGGAGGAGTACCAGGCGAAGATCAAGGCCGATGCTGAGGCTGCTGCCAAATGAGCGGCTGATAATACTTCCATCGAGCTTCGCGCTTGTAGATGAGAGTTCCAGGGCTTGAATATTTGAAAATACGGATCAATGAGCTCTTCAATGGCGACATGCATGTTCATGCCGGCCTCTCGCGTGTATGGTACGGTTAGAATCCGATAGCAGAAGACCAGAATGACCAGGAGCATCAAACGAACATTCTTCAACTCAAGTGAACGACAAGTGCTCAAAGATAACAATATTATCCCACACGTGAATGAATGAATATGTAAAATCCCCCTAGTGCGTATGACAGGTTGCCGAATCGCTCTGCATGCTGCTGTCGTAGCTTGATTCTCTGCTGCGCCCACCTACTACAAGAAAAGAGGAAGTACGCTATTAATTCTGTAAGCCCGCAGTCGCACGCCGCCGTCTCGGACGCTTTAATCTTGTAGAGATACTCCCTAATGAACGTCTTGCCCGACCGCAGCTACGTGAGGATAGCCACCTCTACGCCGTTTAGCTGCTCGTACAGCTCCGCTAATTTACCCAGATATAATACTATATCGGTCTTCTTAGTAAACTTGCCCGTCTCTACCCTTCCAGCTAAGGCTGGTCCTATCATTACGTACGTTCTTTTCAGCGCCAGTCGTATAAGACACCACGGTACTCCGTCGCGCTGCGGCGGTAGCGGCGCTTCGCTTTCTTCTTTCATCGCTACTTTTGCCAGCCTATCTTCCTTATTGCCCTTAATTCCCGGGTGTTCTAGGATCCAGTATAGCGTGACGTTGCTCATTCGAAGTTTCTTGATGATTTCTGCAACCACCTCTTGACAAGCACTAGCCCTCCAGCTCTGTACCAACAGCTCGCCACCTTACGTGTGTGTGTGTGTGTGTGAGTATGTGTGTGTTCTATTATGGCCATGTACCCTATGGGTATGGGCCGTTCTTAGTATAGAGTAAAGTACTTGAGTGATCTATATACTAAACTTAGGGCCTATCGAATGAGTAGCAGCCATCGCGTCGTCAAACTCGCGGAATATTTTAGAAGACTATACAGTATATGACCAACAAATAGCCTACGGGTTAGTGGTGCTCAAGTCAATTATCAGCTCTTATTCAAACATGACGTGCGCGCCCTCCTGCTCTTCGTATGAGTCGTTTTAAACTACCCATTATGAATCATTTGCAACCTTTGTTTGTGAAGCCCTAAGATTTGGGTTGCTATCGGACGTCGGGCAAGTACTCCTCCCACAATCATGTCTTGCGGCCTGTGTCGCACTTCAGTCAACTACGTGCATTAAGAAGAGTAAGCTCAATTACTAGTAGGGATACAGAGTTAATGATGCGTCAATAAATGCTGACGATAAATATGCCAGACTAGGTCGCCTGCGTGCACTTGGAGGCGAGCTGATATACGACCCGGTCCTGGCCATTATCGTATAGCTACTACCTATCCTACGGTATAAGATGTCAAACGTTGAATAGATTAAGGTAGTAGAATTACGAAAGAATATAGCTGGTCTAGGAGTCAACGTAACGCTACGCCGGGTAGTGGCTCAAGCTCCTAGAGGGGGGATATATATATATATATATACTAAAGTATGATACAATTACCTTAAGATACCCAATATATCTGCCTCATTTTACTTAAAAGGTGAATTTTTTCGCTTAGCTACTTAACCCTATCCTAAGAATTTCTTCAGCCTGTAGCTCAGGAGGGCTTTTTGGTGCATCCTCCCCTTGTCTCTAGCCTGGTAGTTCAGCGGGACGCTGGTTTTCCGGCAGTTCCGCCGGCGGAGAAGCCACCGGCAGTTCTTGGCATTTGGATTTTATGTCCTGCTTTTGTGCGGATTCTCCAGGCATTTCATGGAGACGTAGGGCTCTTCTTCTCCGACACAAGATCCAAGCAGTCAAGCCCACAATTATTACTATACCTGCCACGGAGCCAACCACAGCACCGGCAATATAGGCGTTATTGTTATCTTCCGGGCGTGGTGGGGTCGTCGGAGGACTGGCCGGTGGAGAAGTGCTTGTTGGAGGAGGGGGATTGAACATGGTCGAGAGAGTAGCGTGGGCGAATCCGCCGACTGGTTCTGTCATGGTAGCACCTCCGTCTCCCCTGCAGGCTGTGAGATTCAGGAACTATGGGCGAAGGACGGAGCACCCAGGCGACTCACAATCCACCGATTGCATCCACCACTTTCTCTGGGACCTGGTACTCTGGCGCATAGGGATTGAAGTACGAGCCCCATGTGAGATTGCTCAAATCGAACAGGGCCACGCCTCCCCATTTATCGCATTTTGTGGTGTTGAGGTTCGGAAGTTGGCCGGTTGTTTCCACCGCATACATGCTCGCATCAAGTAATCCTCCAACGGTCATCATCTGCCGCTTACCGGCAGTGTGACATGTGTGGCCGAACTTTGGATTCTCGCCAGAATAGACCTTGGTCCAGGTGAACGATGGAAGTGATAGGACGTAGACGTCGTCATACATGATGGACTGCGTTGGATCGTACCCTCCATATATGTACCTGTTATTGGGTCAGGTTGTAGTTTAGATCTGTTTTCATCACAATACGTACACATTGTGGCTGGAGTTGTCTTTTGCTGATTTCACGCCCGGGAGGACACAAAAGTCGATGCGTGGAGGAGGCGTCTCTCCTGAAGTGGACTGGTTAAACCAAATCACATCGGCTTCGTTGAACGTGTCACATAAAGAGACGGTATTGAAATCAATCTGCACGCGTCAGCACAGCACAGGCCTCCGAGATCCTTGTGACCGTGAGATACCATAATGCCGTTATTGAACGTGTTATTATTTTCGTTTCCACTCCGCATGCCTCCAAACGTCACCAGTGTACCATTCTTCGTCTTGCCGAACCTCGGGCAGTGTACCAAGCCGCCAGCAACACGAGGACTACCGAGGGTATCCGTCGACACATTTCTTGCGATTGTCGTGGCCAGGTCAACGATGACCATACCTCCGAGGTAGGAGATTTGGTTATCCGTCTCGTGTGTCAGCGTATTGTTGATGTACTCCGTCATGGAGTACAACACGGATGACGAGCCTCGATCGACCTGGCCGTTCAAAAAGAATCCAAGCCCAATAGAGATTGCTTCAGTCGCTGCGCCCCAGTTCGGACGTCTGGGGACAGCATAGGTTATATCGTATTGGCCCCATGTCATCGTTTCAGTGTCGTATGACCACAAGGAGTAATCGTCTGAGTCTGGAGGTTTCCAATCCGGGTCGGATTGATTGGCCAAAAAGGTGGAGCCTCCGAAGGTGAACAGCCTCCGATCTTCAGCAAGGCCTCGGTACAAAGCACCTCTAACCATGTTTGGGGGATTGGCGTCCATCGCTGAGTTTCCGAATCGCCCTATTCTCTTTTCTGTAAAGTTGGTTGTCGCGTCCCATGGAGCGCTCATGTCGATCTCGAAGATGTATTTGCCTGCATGTAAGTTTGTGGGCGGCCGCAGCCCTCGGAACGTATAGCTTACTGAACCCGAGCCAAGTAGTTTCATTTTTGCGATATAGCTGCACTCCGCCGTCGACGAACACAGACTTGTCTCTTAGCATAGCTGAAACGATCAGCGCAAGTAACGGCAGCATGGGATTGAGAATTCCAAGTACACGAATGGTGCCAGCGAGCACACCTGTTCCGAACAATATCAACTCCATCGTCTTGAGCCTGGGCCAAATACTCCAGCACGAGTAAAAGAAATAGAAAGTGTAAGTTCATCTTTACTGTTTAGTAGGCCATTTCGAACAGTTCGCTATTACGGAGTTGATGCGGGGCCTGGAGGTAGGGCAGAGTGTGAAGTGGGTAGAGTGTGGAGTTGCACCACTTAACTACCATCTCAATCTTACACCGTGATGACGAAATGGCGGGTTGGCATCAAATAGCTCGGACTGCTGGAGGGCCACATGCAAGTACATGAGCGTATCCCAGCAAACCACGGATGCACTTCTAACCAGCCAAGACATTAGACCAGCAGATCTTAACGCTAAAAGAAACTTGACCCCACTTCACCTAAACCTATCATGTGAAAGCATCAGATGAGTCGGCAAGTTCCATCTAGTTCTTTGATGATCGAGGACGAGGGTGGGGTGAATGTCAAGGAGTACTAATAGTAGTTTGTCATGACGACCAGTGTGGATGGCGTATAAGAGGGTCACAATTTATCAGCCAGCAAAGGTTGACCTTTTGCTGCGTAGAATAACATCCCTTATACCATAACGCACACGCCCAGCTCGAACAATCAGTGTAGAGCTGACAGCCTCTACACGCCTACAATGGATGACCCGACTCGGTCCAAATCCACGCCGGATGTACACACCACGCCGCGCGTCAACCTTCGTGGATATCGCTGATTCGGCCGTTTAGCGAGAATTTCACCGGCAGGGCCCCGTGCGCTTAGTGGATCCACCCATGTCCGATACCCAACCTCCATGAGCGATATCTACGCTGCCACCTGCAAATATAACCTGACCTGTTCGCGCTCCACGAGAGCCTAGGCTGCTGTACAAGTGCAGCATTGTTGCGCTAAATACCAGCTACTATTGCAGCATTGAGCGCGGTTGGTAGAGGCGCTAGGTACACCATCAATATCTCCAAAGTATACATACCCTATAAGGCCTTAAAAAACTAGCCACTATCTAGTACCCTCCTTTCTAGCTACCCTGAGCCGCTTGTAGAGCCGGTCTAGCGAGCAACTGGGCTGCTGCTGGCAGTTGACCTGCTACATAGCGGCCTCCTCGCTGGTTCTCCGCACGTGGGTTTTCCGTCTAATCCCTTCATATTTTCCCACCAGCAGCGGAGAACGAAAAAGGTTAGTAGGAGGGGAGCGGGAGGGCTTATAGTAGTTGGGAAGGGCCAATAGCTGCATTGCCATTTCCGACGATCACGATAACAGCTTTATCCTTCTGCAAAGTACTATAAGCCCATTGAACGCCATGGGTACATACAACTTGCCACGAAAGCCAGTAAGACTCATTGATAAATTAGGTTCTTATCTCTCATAGCTAGCTATTATCGAATGAGTAGCGGCCATCGCGTCGTCAAACTCGGCGGAATAACCCAAAAGGCGACATAAAAGGTATTTCGTCTCGAATGCCTTGGAATGCAAGAGGTTTGTTGAAACTAAAAGGTGTTGCCTGAGGTGTTACGGCATGTCTGCGTGGGCAACAGCCCGATCCTCATGAAAGAGGGTGTGGCGCGTGCCGTGGTGCAACGTTCTGAGCATCATGGGACAGCGGCGGTATATAGGTAGATATAGCATAATACTAATAAGAATCGAGGTACTACAGCTCTCCGTGCCCTTGTCAAGAAAGCTCTGCTGACTCATCTAGCGACCGCGGAAAAATATTACGCACCTATCTCACCTACCGCGCTTAGCCTATTTTTAATCTATTATTTATTACTCGTACAGCCAATTAATTCCTCTTAAGGTCCTTAGTAGCCTATCCGTCTGCGCTTTCAGTAGCACGCGAAATACCCACCTTTCACGTCGCTTCGCGCGAAACTAAGCCTCTACCCCCGGACGGAAATAAGGTATTGAAGCCAGCGGGATTCTTTCGGATCGTAGCGAGCGCGCTGTCATCGAGGGCGGCTACCCCAGACTGCAGTTGACAAGACGGGTCCGCCGCGGTAAACGGGACTTGTAGAGCGTAGACCGGTTGAGCGTGAGGGTTTGTTGCAGAGGGATAAGGAGTAGAGCGGCGCGGTATATAGTCGTCCGCGATTGCATCTACCTCTGACATCCAGAAAACTAGCATTCCTATCACCTTCTCCCAGCAATACGCTTGTTGGCTCAGGCGATGCCCAATTCCTACGTGACGTGTGCTCTCGAACCCTGCTTCTGCTTCTGCTTCTGCTTCTGCTTCTGCTTCACCGGCATAGCTGCACAGAAATCACACGGGGCAGCGCAGCGCCCGTTCAGGAGAGTGCCTATCAAAAGGGCGTACCAGCTGTGAATAATAGCATCGCATTCACTCACATTAGTTTAGTTTGTCACACGGTTTCGACGGCACGCGGTGTTAAGAAAAAAAAAGGCGCCCCCCTCCCCCCCAAAGGTAGCGTAGCGTAGCGCAGTAGAATACCGTCAAGGGTTAAGCATGACGGTTGAGCATGACGGTTAGAAATGCCTGTTTCTGATTGGAAAAACGGAGTGAATTCCGGTTGGCGCTTTGCGCGAAAGCGGGGGCCATCACATCACTACAACCCCGAGAACGCTTACGGCATGCCACGTCGGCGAGCCCTCCGACCGAACGGCATAGCCCCCCCCCCCTCCCTACGCGAATCGAATAGAATCCTAGACACCCGACATGCTACACGATGGGTGCTACACGATACAGGAGTACTCTGACGGCCTCGTGTACTTGTCGTCTCTCTTCCAACGCTGTGGAGAAGGATTAGTCTCCCTCGCGGATAGCAGAAAGTGTGCCATGTTCAGAGGCTAGCCGGGGTAAGGGAACGGGAAACTGAAAATGGACATCGACTAGGGCCGAAAACGGGAGACAGAAACCGCGACTACGTCCTAGAATAGGTAGCAGCCGGGGTCAAGAACAGGAACCAGTAATCACGCCTGGAGCCCTGCTATTTCGAATTGGTATGCTAATCACAGAAGTCTATCGGAAGCCTTGCGGCGAAAAATGGAATTGAATAAACTTTTAGCCAGCCGTTCTGGGCCTTGTCGGTTTCCTTCCGACGCCAGCACAGTCTCGTATCGTTCGTACAATTCACTCTAGATCGCCCTCCATGGCATATGATAATCTCTATACCCGATCCTACGTGCTCGCATTCGTTACATCTGCCGAGCACTCTAAATGAATGCCAGCCAAGAAAACCACAGCCGGACCGTATTGTCTCTTACAACCCATGCAACCTGATTCGCCCGGCCGAGAGAACGCTCGCTACACCGCTGGCCGAGCATGTATATATACACACCGGGACTTCGCCTATGATTCAAGGAGAACCTGCTTCCGGCCTCTCGATTGATCGGGCGCTTTACGCTTTCGGCGTGCTCCTTTAGCACTGGCGCTTGGACTGGATGAAGGAAGGGGCGGGGCTGTGTGGTGGTGGACTCGTTTCATGTGACCGAACAGGTTGTAGCGCCTGGGGAATCCGTTTCCCGCTGCAGCACGATCGCAACCGGGAAAGACGCAAAGATGGGGCTTGGAGCCGTGACCGTACATACCGTGGGCTTCTTTCTCGTGCCTTCGAAGGCAAGCAGTGGAAGAAAACCGAGCGCCGGAGCAGGTGCTGTCCTTGCACTTGAACGGCCGCAGGTGGGAGTCCACTTGTTTGCTATTGCATAGTTGGGACCTTGTAGCATACATCTGTTGAAGTCAACTTACTCGTAGTGGCATTTGAGCCTTGTTGGTTGGTGGTCGCACTTCGGCTGGCCCTCGAAGGGACAGTGATAAAGCTCGTCCTTTCCGGGAGTGGCTTGATACATCGGATGATCGCGACCGTGCTTGGAATCTGGCTCGTCGATGTCTGTTTCCATAGGTGATACCACGGGCTCGATGTGCGACGAATTGCATTCAGCGAGCTCTGTAGTCGCCTGCTCAGCGGACTCGGTGTACGGCGTATCAGCAACTGTCTTTCCATCGTTTTCCGCCGTTGGCGGAGGCGATACGCTGGTGCAAGCGCTACCATAGGACGATGCTATGGAAGATGATCGGTCAGACGGGTCGGCGGAATCGCTCAGGTCCGTGAGGAAGGACAATCCTGGGTCGGTATCGAAGTCGATATCGCCCATGAAAGAAGGGTCGAGGTTGAAGACCATGTAGGATTCTGGGTCGTGGTCGAAGACTAAATCGTCTATGGAAGAGGGGCCGGGGTCGGAGCCTAAATTCGCTACGGGGAAGAGAGACTTGAGTAGCTCGGCGTTAGTTTGTTTCTCCACGTTGCAAGGCATCGCCGAACTTACGCAGTGTGGGCATGACGAGGCGAGGCAATTATTGCCAGCGCAGTACCCAAACTCCTCATAGTGCATATCCATGGCGAAAGCAGATGCAATGCGCTGTTTTGAAGCTGCTAAGCGGCGCCGGACAGAAGGGGGAGGGTTTTGGAAGTCGACGATGATCTCCTGGGGCGGCGTAAGTCCATCGGGGAATTACCTAGCTACCCCTCACATGTCTTGGCGCGGGGCGTTCCTTGCGTCGGGTGCACCCCGGCAAAGAAAGCGCGATAACACCACGCATGTCATCCATCCAACGTCCGCCCACGCCAACGTCCCGCATGTAAGTGCGACGTGGATCCCGCAGTCGTCGTAACGTGCATCTCCGAGCAGCCGATGAATCCTCAAGCCCAGGTCGTACAATAACCTGCGGCCTCGAAACAGGACCCAGAAAGCGCGCCAAGGCCCCGACAACGGGAACCGCAGATATGGCCCATGGCGCGACATCATACTCTATCATGGATGTAGTGAGTGGAATGCCGCTATCAGCGCAGGCCAGTTTTATACTGTGGGCGGTAGTGTGGGTGTGCTCATTCATCGCTACCGCTGTTGGAGTCTCCCAACGCTCTGCGGCTCGGGAGCACATGTCATTGCTCGTCGCCTATTAATATCGGCCCCGAGCTCGGCGCGTTGTTGTGCGAGGGGATTCGAAAGCTCGTACAGCGATGCTATCGGGCGAGGGGCGGCCCCGACGAAGGGCTTCTGGCGCTGGGCTGGTTTATCGGCCGGTCTGGCAGTATTCGTTCATAGCCATCAGCCCGCTTGCGTTCGAGGCCGGTCCGGCAACCAATGCGCTGTGGGTAGGTAATACTTCAATCCGATGGCGTACATTGATATACGCGGATTGGAGCGGTGGACCTGGTTGGTGTCCGCGGATGATGGTGGATACAAGGTTGGGCAAGGCGCCAGATCAACGCCAAGCTGGGATATACTCGGCACACGGGTAGCTCGCCGATCGGTCCTCATCGCCTTTGTCTCTCCAACAGAATTGCGCCGCTAGCCCTTCATATAATAGCGACTAGTCGGACTGTCGTCGCTCTCAATGCTCGCTAGATTTCGCCTCGCGGCTGCGCGAGCTGCGCATGCCGCCACCGCACGACCGTTCTCCGCTCCGAGACCCTTCCGTACCCCAATCGGGCGCCCCGCCGTTACTACGAGAGCTTGTCACGGCGCGACCGCTGAGTTCACCAATCTTGGGCCAGACGGCACCCTCGTTACGAAAGAAGTCTCTATCCGAGTTGGCGACCCTGGAGAAGCTTATGTGTTGATTCCCACAGAAGTTGGCCTTGCTCTACAGGCTGGCAGCTATCTCACTAATAGCGTGTCGGTCCTCCCCAAGCGCCCGGACCGGTTTGCGTTGTGCTACTTTCACGATACCCAACACTTCGCCCTTGGTAACCGCCCACCCTCTGGTGTCTAATTGTTGCTAATTTCCTGATCTTTAGAATCGTCGCCCGGCTGCCCCCGCCTAGTTATTCCTCAACAGCTTCCTCGCCAGTCTACCGCGAATACGAGTCGGGCAACGCTGTATCTCTATGGCGTGATGCATACAATCGCTTTGGATGGAACTGCAGATGGTACCTCGCCCTAGCCCCCATACCACCATTTAGCGTATGCTGATAAAAGGCAGCGGCATTTGCGGAAATTGCCAGTACTATAGGACCAGAGCTCGGAGAGGTGTTTGATAAGTTAAAGGATATGTGATTTTCAACGACGAGGATGGTCCATATACCTCTCCCGCCACCACATCCAAAAGAAAGTCTCGTTATGAAAAAGATTCTACGCAACGAAAATCGCGTAAAGACCATCACGACACAAAACCTTGAAAAGCAAGAAGGTTGTTGGTTGCAGTCATTGCCTGGGGCGCACGTCAAACGGCCCGAGCCTCATGCAAGAGGGCGTGGCGCGTGCTGTGGCGTTGAGGAAGGAGCTGCTTATGTAAAGCCAGCATGACGTCAAGAAGGCACCGGCCTGTTTCCTCAACAATAAACTACTCATCCCCACCGGCTGATAGTAAGCACTCACATGTAGAAGCTACTTAAATAGCGCCAACATGCTAACGGGCGTGCACAGATCCGCAACTGAAACCAAGCCAGCGAGCCGCCTCAACAATGGCCTCCAACGTCGTCAAGTTCCGCTTCCTGACCGCCGCTCAGGTCATACGTCTTCACACCACCCTGATCATCAACGCCCAACCCACTCAGCCGTCTATGTTGGAATCGGCGGTGTAGTCGCCAATCAACATCAAGTACTACGCCAACCAACAGAACGTGTTCCAGCTTGCAGCAAGCCTCTCCGAAAAGATCATGAAGAACCATGCCTTCCAGGACGGGAACGAACGCACGGCGCTTGCGGCGGCAGATATGTTTTTGAAGATCAAAGGGTACAAACTCCAAGCGATGTCCCTGCAGACCGGTGCTGCAAACCAACCGCTGGAAAAGGCTCTTGTTGACGTTTGTACGGACGAGTGGACGGCCGAGCAACTGGGTCAATTGTATCAGCAGATAGCTACCGAGATTGACGAGTAGACCCAAGCCTCGTCTCCCTGTGGGGTATACCGCCTTCCGATCCGTCAATACTTGACAAGAGGCAACACGGCATCATGGACTCCGGCAGCTCACCAGACTTTGCATCTCCACCGCTGGGACTTGCACTCCCGTACGTGTTCCCTACACCTAGCCTTCACTTGCTAACTGGTACCCGTAGAAAACGGCGCAAGCGGTCTATCTCTCCGCCGCCGGATACAGACAAGAACCCCTCTTCCGCTACGATACCCCATCTTAGGGCACAAATGCCTTCCGAGCCGCCGGAATCTCTAGAAGCCATCACAACTGTCTTGCGGGCCGAAGCGTCCCATCTTCTCTCAGTTGGAGTAGTCGATTGTTTCGATGTAGGCCTTTTCCAAGATCATAATGCGACGGTCAAGAATGACGCAACCTACGAGACCAAGTGGGCGAAGGAGACGCAGAGTAGATACAACTCCCTGAAGTGGTGCTATACTACCTTCAAGGGCCGCGAGACATGGAGCAAGGACTCGGAGATTCAGTCGATCTGGGATGATATCATCGGTAAGAGCCAATGATCATGGTTCTGGGCTTTCTAGGAGGGGATATACGTGCTTCTGTTCCGCGTCGTTTATTACGGGAAAGGAGCTAGGCATCGGGATATCTCACAGCCCGGGGTTGGGATGAGCTTCTGGAACGTGGGACGAAAAAACTCCAGCGCCTCCGAATTTCCGTACCAGCAGCTGTTGGAGTTGCGCATACGGCCGTCACCGCCATCCGGATGGCATGAAGGCTACGCCGACGCCAGCCCCTCGAAGAGTAGCACCAGGACAAGGTCGCGTTCGACGACTTCCTCGGCCATGTTTTGGCCATGCAGGAGGCGCGACAAGGGAGGGCGACAGCGATATAGAGAGCGACTAGGCGTGGCACGTCTGGAAACGGTAAGACGTTGTCGTGCGACGACGTTGGGCGGCGGTTCAAGGTACACCAGGGTGAGGTTTTGGATGTGTATTTTTACAATAAAAGGCTGCTACAAGAGGTTGTGGAGTTGGAGTGGGTATACCTGCTGTGCCCGCTTGACTATTAGTAGCTTATGTCATTGAATCACACCAGCCCCACCCACCAGCAGAACCGCTGGCTACTACCAACTCTGCGCTTTGCCTGAGATCCATGCACACTTGCCGAGACGATCTATGAAAGCACGAGCTTTGTGTTGTAATAGGGACCAATTCACGGTATCAAACGGCGTACCCAAGATCGCGATGTCGTACTTTCCAACTTCTTCGGTCCCTCCAGCCAGACAATGCACATACGGCAAATTAGCGTAGGTCGTCAGTTCAGCTATTTTACGTCGGCTGTGATGAATCTATACCAGCTCGGGTCTGTACTGGCCGTTGCACCAATGTCCGCGTCTTAATGATTGCTGGGCCTCGAGGGCTTTTGTACTCGGCTTCCGGGCGCATCCTTTCGGCGGGGTTGGCGGAGCTGGCGGAGCTGGAGGATGGTGTTGATGATCCGCGTTCGGGGGTTATCCATCCCGAGCCATATATGGCATAATGATTTCTAAGCACACCTTTGCTTATGCACCTGGTAATATCTACATAATCTACCGACTAGATTATATAGCATAGACGTATCCATCACCACCTACGCCTCCTCCCTTGCACTTGTTTTAATTTCTTTATTTTCATTTTTGCTACGGGCCGGCTCTCCTGTTTCCATTCAGACGCTAGGGGGGCCATTCACCAACTCGATGTCCGAGTCAGATCGTTCAGTGCGGTAAACATTCACATCGGTAGACTTCGAGATGACACCAAATGGAAGGCTGCCAGACTTTTGGTGCCGGTTGGAGCTGTTGTGTAAGTACCCTTTTCCCGGACCGTCACTGCCATAATGACCCTTGCTCGCGTAGCTGCTGAGGTCGCGGAAGCGCCTCAATGCCTTATGCAGGATCGCATGCATGGCCGGCATACAGGCCACGACCGTAAAGAGGTTGGATTCGGTCGCGCACCAATAAAGGCCCGAAGTGTTGTCGTCTGTGAAACATGATATTAGCGGTCAAGTGGACAACGGTCGACGAGGTGGATACATACAGGTTGGGTTTTGCGTCTGAGCAAAGCGCACAAAGGCCCAGAGGCGGAGGCAGCTGACAACCGTAATGATGAAACCGACACAAAACATGGACATTATCTGGACCTTCTTCTTCTTCGACATGTTGAGTTTGGCCAGCATGGGCAAGGGCAGACTCAGAATAGCCAAGTCGAGAAAGATCTCAACCGCGCCGCGAATGAAGCCGAACAGACGCACGTCGACACCGCACCTTCCGGACATCTCGCCCCTCCAGCCGTCCCAGAAGAAGGAGATGGGCGTGCACTGGAAGATCATAGCAAATGCGTTTCCGAGTCCGAAGCAGGTGACGAGTCCTGCCAGAACCCAGACAGTGAGGCGCAGCTTGGGGTCGGTCATGATGCGGAGGTAGAATGCGAGGATGGAGAGCTGACACAGGGCTTCGGCGATCATGTACATGAAGTAGGCGACGTACAGCCACTTCAAGCTGGTGGTGATGTTATGGGGTGCAATGCCCCATATGTCCCTCCCAAACCCCAAATGAGCAGCTACGATGACAGGCGCATTCATTCCGATTGACGAGACCTACAGGTCGACATTCATCAGCATACTTTCCAACACAAGCCAGCATGAAGAAATGGTTGCATACTCCCGAGAGGCCAATCAACAAGTCGTCCCATCCGAGCTTCGCATTCGCCGACGCGGCCCGATCAACCAGCCGCATAATAACCATCAACATGGCTAGGCTTCCGATAGATGCGACGACTCCCATCAACGTGGCGCTCTGATCGCGCACCGGCATGCCGCACGCCGCGTAAGTCTCGTTGGTAGACTGCAGCACCTCGACTACGGAACAATTGGCCGCATTGCAAGCCCCGGTAGCTGCCATGAAGTTTACATCGGTACAGAGGCAGTTGAAGTCGGTGGGTGAGCACGTCGTCGTAGGCAAGGTAGCTGCGAGACATCGCACCTGGGATTTCGGACCGTCAGCAGTCCATTATGAATGGTGGAGGCGGAGGTAGACATACAGCGCAATCGGGTAGCCGGTCCAAGAAGTCTTGCTGGGCAAAGGCACCCGTCAAGAACACCGTGAGTGATAGGAGGACGCCGAGCATCTTCATGGTAACCGCGGCTGACAATGTCAACGGAGTGGGCGGCGTCAAAATCCGTCACCAGAACTGTCTGGAGACGGCATCAGGCCTGATAAATGTTGGGGCTTCTTGCCCACGAAGCCACAGGAGGAAGAAGCCTAGCTTCGGATGATCCATTCTCGACCGCTGTTGGTTGAAGCGATTCACCCGCTCTTGGGCCGCTATACCTCCTAGGGCAGCAACCAAACTCAAAAACATCGATCCTTTACGGCATCGAGCATGGCGTCGACACAGACCTGGCTTACACCGTTCATGCTTTCGGCTGATAGTCTAAGCGGCTCAACAGCCGAAACAACGGAGCACCGCGGACCCATATCCTCGCGACTTGGAAGTCCGAATACCGTAAAAAGCGGGTATTGTGCCCACTCCATTATCACCCCCGGTCATGCTAATACGCCCAGTCCCCAAGCGACCTCCAAGTTCTGTACGACTCCCTGAGTATCACGCCCACCCTTACGCCCAGGACGTTTGACCCCGATTTCACGGTAGGACCTCACGAACAGCGGTTAGCTTGATATACGGCTGATCTGCAATGAGGCGCTACACATGAGTCGGCTCGGGGCTTTTGCCGGTGAATTTCCAAATATTCGGGGCTCGCTAAACCGACTTGGCGTAGCGGTCAAAACGTTTGGTGTTTTCATTGCTTCCTCGGCGATTCTTCGGCCCTACTCTGCAGCATGCTAGTCAGGATTTACATCCTCCGCGGGCGGGGCTCTAGGCCCGGACGGGCGTTATTAATGGGCGGCTCCACAAGAGGCCCAGCGAGCATCCAACGAGCAAACTTTTTTTCTCTTACAGGCTTCGATCGCGTGAGTCAGGTGGCGTCAGCATGCTCAACGTCCTATTCGGTATTAGCCGTGAAAAGGATTTTTATCGACCTCGAAGGCCAATTTTTATCGACCTCGAAGGCCATTCTTTGTCTTTTGGTTTTGGAAGAAAAGAGGGGGCATAAGAATAACACTAATGCAGCTCGGCATCAGACGAAGAAGGCGTGGTTTTAGGGCGTTGTTCTCGGGGCGTTGAAGGGCTAGTTTACGTCCTGCTCCCGTATCTCCCGTTTCTCCTAACCGCTATCGTCCCATACCCCGCGGATTGTGCGCCTCCTGACACGACAACCGCGGTTTTAAGGGTCTTGAGCCTCTGCTCGCCACTGACAAAATGATTTAAACTCCCATAGGCCAACATAGTTGAGCGCTGCACCTCTGATTTTCTTCTCTCCATATCCTCAGCTCGGACTTCTTGGCTCACCGCAGTCACTATGGCTGTCGCGTCGTCCACTGGTCTTATCGTCCTGCTCAGTATCGTCGCTGCATACATCATCAACCGCCTAGTACGATCGAAAGATCATGACTTGCCGCTTCCTCCGGGTCCCAAAGGTCTCCCTCTTGTTGGCAACGTCAATGACCTGCCAGAGCCTGGAATGCTGGAGTGCCACCACTGGCTAAAGCATAAGGATCTTTATGGCCCAATCAGCTCTATTACCGTACTCGGCCAGACCTTTGTGATCATCAATGACGCGCAAATCGCGCTTGAGCTTTTGAGAGACAGATCGGCTATGCACTCTGCTCGCCCGCACATGGTTTTCAGTAGTGACATGTACGCTTAGCCTAATGACAATGCAATCACGTGAGTTGCTGACGAAGTGCCTAGGATCGGATGGAAAAACACGCTTGCTTTCAGCGGATACACCGATACCTTCAAGATCCATAGAAAGAACATCGCCAAAGTCGCCAGCAGCAATGTCTCCCTCTCGGTGTTTGATCGCGTCCAAGAAGAAGAGGCCGTGCACTTCCTTCTCAACGTATTGGACTCTCCGGAGAATCTGTTTGATCACATCAAAAAGGAAGCCGGCGCAGTTATACTCAAAGTCACCTACGGCTACACAGCCGAGGCCCATGGCAAAGACCCTTTTGTTGACATGGCCGGCAAAACTATGCACGAATTCGCTGAAGCAACAGTGCCTGGCAAGTGGGCCGTGGATATCATGCCTTTTTGTAAGTGCCTATGAGCAGACGCGCGGCATGTCTAACAAACCAAGTGAGATATGCACCGGATTGGTTGCCTGGCACTAGCTTTAAGGAGACTGCTCGTCAAATGGCTGCTCAATTGAAGCAAACCACGGAACAGCCTTACGAGTTTGTCAAGCAGCAAATGCGCGAGGGGAAGCACAAAACATCTTTCCTGTCGCAGGCCATCGAGAACATCGGTTCTGACGCCGATATGGAGCGTATCCATAAGTGGTCGGCGTCTTCTATGTACTTGGGCGGCGCTGACACGACCGTCTCCTCCCTAATGACATTTTTCCTAGCCATGACCATGTTTCCAGAAGTACAGAAGAAGGCTCAAGAAGAGCTCGACCGCGTCACTGGAGGTAGCCGACTACCCGTCAGCGCTGATCGCGAGAGCCTGCCCTATATCGAAGCAATCATGAAAGAAACGCACCGCTGGCACCCTGTTGCGCCTATGGCTTTACCCCACTGCAGCACCAAGGAGGATGTCATTCGAGGATACAGGATCCCCAAGGGCGCGCTCCTACTCCCAAATAACTGGTATTGCCCACCTCCCACTTAAACCTACACATCCACTGACAATGCCATAGGTGGTTCACGCATGACCCCTCCGTCTATCCCGAACCCATGACCTTCCTCCCCGAACGGCACCTCGACACGCCCACCCACGCAGCCGAGCCCGACCCGCGCAACTGGATCTTCGGGTATGGCCGACGCGTGTGTCCCGGCCGTTACCTAGCCGACAACGCGCTATTCATCACCATCGCGCAGTCGCTGGCCGTGTTCAAGATCGCAAAACTCGTGGAGAATGGCAAGGTGGTGGAGCCGGAACTCAAGTTCGAGCCTGGTGTTGTTAGCCACCCGGTCCCGTATCGCACATCGATCACACTGAGGAGTGAGAAGCATAGGGAGTTGATTCAGAAGGCGGAAATGGACTACCCATGGCAGAAGAGCGACGCGAAGATCTTGGAGACTGTGAAGTGGTAGACGGACGACGGCCGTGTCCCCTTAGATTTTTCCGGTATATATTTTCGCCGATCAACACGATGATGCCGCGGAAGTTCCCGGCTTAGCGCCGACACTGGGAGACGAAGAGATCTTCATTAAAGCCCTCCCCACTCCCCACCTGACGCTCGAATCTTTCTCTGAACTCGTGACTATCAATCATCGTGGATCGTTGCTGCTCATTTCTACGCCCGTCTTGCTTCGTCGCATCATTTCGGGCAGTAGGGCGCAGCAAGAAAGAAGGAGACCGAAAAACTCTTTCCGACGGTATATTGAGACGGAAAACCAATACTATATTCACAAGCTGCATATCGGCCAGCTACTAAGCTTGATAGATACCGAGCCCGATACTGGTTTCAGCTGGGCGTAGCTAGATCTATAAGACGTGCAGTAATTAGTACAAAAATCGATTATCCCAATCTAGCAACCAACCTATAGTTACCTACATATTTACAAACTAAAAACTTCTAGGGATGTCCTAGTTCTATCGGACCGACGACGGTATTGGTCTGGACTTTTTACAGTGGGAGTTCCTTTTTCTTTTTATAACATCGGACCGACTGTATGTTACTATGTTACTACGCCCCCCGCCCCTTGCTCGCTCCGCAATACCGGTAACCGCCGTCGTCGACTAATACCTAAAACGGTAATAATTGATAATATTAGCTTAATTACCCCAGCCGACTGGTTCTTCCCGGAGCTCTCCGATAAGCTTTCCGATAAGCTTTGAGAATTAGTTTAGTACTTTGTTAGATAGGATCGTTGAGGTTTTCGGCCCATCTCTGTGATTAGCTCGATCGGGCATCTTCCGTTCTGATTCTAATTGGCGGCGTTTAGATGGACTTTCACATGGAGTTTATGCAGGGCCATGCATGCTGATCGGCGCGTTTGTTCTGGTTGGAATGATATCCCGTTGCGAACGCCACCCCCCCACCCTTTCGCTTGACACCCTAGCAGCAGATCTGAACACAACGTAAGAGTGTAATTCCTAGCCAGTGCTTGCTACTGAGCGTGTCCGTATGGTCTCTGCTAAGCGTCCTTTCTTAACCGTCTGCGGCTTGTCGAAGCAGCCTCTTTAGCCTTGCTACACTGTTGCTGTTTGTGGAGTGTACGTCCTAGCCAGTGCTTGCTACTAAGCGTGTCTGCATGGTCTCTGCTAAGTGTCCTTTCTCGACCGTCTACGGCTTGTCGAAACAGCCCTTCAGCCTCGCCATACCGTTGCTGTTTGTAGAGTGTACATCCTAGCCAGTGCTTGCTACTAAGCGTGGCTATATGGTCTCTGCCAAACGTCCTTTCATGACCATCTGCGGCTTGTCGAAGCGGCCCTTCAGCTTCACTATATCGTTGCTGGCTGTAGAGTGTACGTCCTAGCCAGTGCTTGCTACAGAGCGTATCCGTATGGTCTCTGCCAAGCGTCCTTTCATGACCATCTGCAGCTTGTCGAAGCAGCCCTTCAGCTTCACTATACCGTTGCTGGCTGTAGAGTGTAATTCCTAGCCAGTGCTTACTATAGAGCGTGCCCGCATAGTCTCTGCCAAGCGTCCTTTCATGACCATCTGCGGCTTGTCGAAGCAGCCCTTCAGCTTCACTATATCGTTGCTGGCTGTTGAGTGTACATCCTAGCCAGTGCTTGCTATAGAGCGTATCCGCATGGTCTCTGCCAAGCGTCCTTTCTTGACCATCAGCAGCTTGTCGAAGCAGCCCTTCAGCTTCACTATATCGTTGCTGACCGTGGAGTGTACATCCTAGCCAGTACTTGCTAAAGAGCGTGTTCGCATAGTCTCTGCCAAGCGTCCTTTCTTGACCATCTGCAGCTTGTCGAAGCAGCCCTTCAGCTTCACTATATCGTTTCTGATTGTGGAGTGTACGTCCTAGCCAGTACTTGCTAAAGAGCGTGTTCGCATGGTCTCTGCCAAGCGTCCTTTCTTGACCATCTGCGGCTTGTCGAAGCGGCCCTTCAGCTTCACTATATCGTTGCTGGCTGTAGAGTGTACGTCCTAGCCAGGACTTGCTATAGAGCGTGTCCGCATGGTCTCTGCCAAGTATCCTTTCTTGACCGTCTGCAGCTTGTGGAAGTGGCTTCCCGGAGTGGGGAGTAGAATAGGAGATCGGCGTAGGTACCCGTTCTATCGTCACGTCAGTGTGGCACATGCAAGAGATATTAAATATGCTAACTATTTGTACCTCTAATAATCTGTTCCATCGGGTGGTTTTTCGTCACCTGACCTGGCGGTATCACCGACAGCACCTCCTTCGCATACGCCGCTGCGATCCCCGCCGCGTACGGCTGCCATCTCTTGTTCTTATGCGAATCGGCGTAGTCGCAGATGCCGCGGATCACTAGACAGGGGAAGTCGTTTATTAGGCCCGCCGCCTCCATCTCAAAGCAAAGCACGCCACCGAGCTCCGCGCTGACCCTGTCTCGCTCCGCCGCGTTCTTTATCACCTGGTTCCCGGACGCGATCGTCCCGTAGTGAGGCACTACCTCCTCGTCGCGCGGCTCCCGAGCTTTGTAGCGATCGGTCCTACACCCATCGCACGTCTGCCCGCCCTCGTGGTCGTAGTCCGCGTCGAATAAGACGTCGGGCCCTGTCTTACTACGCTGAAACCGGGGGATGCGCTCTAGCTTACCTATATGCTCTGACACCCTACTCTCCCCTAGGAATTCATTCGCTTGGACCTTCGCAACCGCGCTGAGTAGTACTGGCGGCGGCGCGTTGAGCGACCCCGTCCGCTCGAACCCGCTCGCCGTCGCCTTGCCTGAGTCGTACTGTACTACCCCGCCGAACGTCTTGTTTGGCTGGCTGACTACTACGTCCCCGAGTCGGATGTCCGCCGCGGCGCTGGGTACTCCTCCGCCGATACCGACCATTAGTCCGAATCGAATTCCCTTGAATGTAGCCT
>JASJFT010000076.1:87277-191455 GCA_030770425.1 Darksidea phi
TGACCATCTGCGGCTTGTCGAAGCGGCCCTTCAGCTTCACTATATCGTTGCTGGCTGTAGAGTGTACGTCCTAGCCAGGACTTGCTATAGAGCGTGTCCGCATGGTCTCTGCCAAGTATCCTTTCTTGACCGTCTGCAGCTTGTGGAAGTGGCTTCCCGGAGTGGGGAGTAGAATAGGAGATCGGCGTAGGTACCCGTTCTATCGTCACGTCAGTGTGGCACATGCAAGAGATATTAAATATGCTAACTATTTGTACCTCTAATAATCTGTTCCATCGGGTGGTTTTTCGTCACCTGACCTGGCGGTATCACCGACAGCACCTCCTTCGCATACGCCGCTGCGATCCCCGCCGCGTACGGCTGCCATCTCTTGTTCTTATGCGAATCGGCGTAGTCGCAGATGCCGCGGATCACTAGACAGGGGAAGTCGTTTATTAGGCCCGCCGCCTCCATCTCAAAGCAAAGCACGCCACCGAGCTCCGCGCTGACCCTGTCTCGCTCCGCCGCGTTCTTTATCACCTGGTTCCCGGACGCGATCGTCCCGTAGTGAGGCACTACCTCCTCGTCGCGCGGCTCCCGAGCTTTGTAGCGATCGGTCCTACACCCATCGCACGTCTGCCCGCCCTCGTGGTCGTAGTCCGCGTCGAATAAGACGTCGGGCCCTGTCTTACTACGCTGAAACCGGGGGATGCGCTCTAGCTTACCTATATGCTCTGACACCCTACTCTCCCCTAGGAATTCATTCGCTTGGACCTTCGCAACCGCGCTGAGTAGTACTGGCGGCGGCGCGTTGAGCGACCCCGTCCGCTCGAACCCGCTCGCCGTCGCCTTGCCTGAGTCGTACTGTACTACCCCGCCGAACGTCTTGTTTGGCTGGCTGACTACTACGTCCCCGAGTCGGATGTCCGCCGCGGCGCTGGGTACTCCTCCGCCGATACCGACCATTAGTCCGAATCGAATTCCCTTGAATGTAGCCTTCATCTGCGTCGCTACGACCGCTGCGGGGTTGTTACCGATGTGTCCCGCTGGCAGGCACACGATTGCGACGTTGTGTCCAGCGATTGATCCTAGGGAGTACAGATTCTTATCGTTGTCGTCGCTCTCGCGCTCATGGTCTTCGTGCTCTTCGTCTAGCATTTTCCGCGCCGCCGCCAGCTCGACTGGGAGCGCGCAAACCCATCCCACCGTGTATTCCTCGTGGGGTAGCCGGGTCATCCGGGTCTTCACGGCGGGAGATGACAGGAGGGAAAGCAGGAAAGTGCAGAGTATGAAATGAGAGTGGCAGTTGAGAAGGCCTAGTGCTGCAGCGCAAGCA
Source organism: Darksidea phi (assembly GCA_030770425.1). Classification (NCBI taxonomy): domain Eukaryota; kingdom Fungi; phylum Ascomycota; class Dothideomycetes; order Pleosporales; family Lentitheciaceae; genus Darksidea; species Darksidea phi. The sequence continues at coordinate 88,593 of JASJFT010000076.1, forward strand.
GAGATCGCTGCCGCTCAGCCTCATGGCGACTCCGGCGGACTGGTCAGGCTGAGGTGCCGTCGTCCAGCGGCAGCCGCAAGCGCTGGCACGGCGCGGGATCGACGCGGCCCGCCATTGGTTGATTCCCATGTTAAAAACACCCAGCCTTGTTAATCTACGCCACTACATCCAACACCCCTAATATCGTCTATTGATACTAATATTGTAGACATATACATCCAACCCCTATATTATTAAGGCGGCGATAAACACAACTTATGCGACTTTATTGCTCGTTTTTCTCTTCTCCCGCTAAACCCAGGTTGCCATTGCCAAGCACATTAGCGAGATCGCTAACGCCCAGTACACCCTCATCTCATGAGCGGGTTTCTAGCGCGCCACCGTGGTATTAATCACTCTCCGATCTTTTGTATATGTGGTGGGCTTGATCAGGTTTTCGTTCAGTCAGCAAACTAACGGCGGATTTCGGAATTAAGGATATGAGTGGGATGTCTCCTATCGGTTGATTTCCCAAGTAGGATTCTGTAGGTACCCGTGCGCAAGATCAATATATTTCATCTGTAAGGGCACAGGTATCCTGTTCCTTGCAAGACTTTATTCGAGCTGAAGAGGGTGAGCCACCAAGTACTCCTCAAAAGTAGATAGTTTGCCGCGGGCATTGTTCGCAGCCCAGGCAACCAACTTCTCGCTATCAGGGCCAAAGTAACCAGTTTCGTCTAGAAAAGCAACCATTTCCATGATCATATCAACCACGCCATCTGGCAATTTCATCCTCTTCTTAAACTCCTCGGTCGAGACACGCTTGTATGTTATGTCCTTTCCAGTAGCTTTCGACATGATGGCGATCATTTCCTCCAAGCTATACAACTTCGTAGCGCCGCAAAACGTCTTGCCGGCAAATTTGTCAGGCTCAGCCAAAATCGCGCCGACAAACTTTCCCGTATCGCTGACAGCATTCACCAAAGGCCATTGGATACTCGGAGAGACGTGAAGGGCCACGACCCATGTACCATCCTCTTCCTTCTGTGGAGTCAAGAATGAAGTCGACTCGAAATTCTCCATGAAAGATCCGAGCGAGCAGAAAGCACTCTGAATGGGAAGTCCCCGAATGTACTCCTCAGCTTTCGCCTTAATATCGAAGAGGGTGACCTTCGTGTACTTGCCACCAGAGAGCTCGTGAACAGACGGTAGAGTGCTGAAGATAATGTACTTTGCATCTTTCTCAACGGCGATGTCGGCGATAGTTTTCACAGTGTCATACTCGACGTCGGGAGTGAGCAATGGCGCTGTCATGATGAATACGGTATGCACATCGGTCAACGCTGTCTCGAGGGATGACCGGCTGAGTATATCGCCATGGACAACGTCGACTTTGTCCTTCAACTGTTTCGCCTTCTCTGAAGTGACATCCCGAGTTATAGCACGGATTTTGTATTGTCGGGAGAGCTCGGGGTCGTTTAGGACATAGTCCACGATTGAACCTCCTTGCTGGCCTGTGGCGCCAAAGACAGCGAAAATTTTAGACATCTTTTGAGTAGTCGCAAGATAGCTTTCTGGGAATATAGAGAACAAGATTTAAAGAAAAGAAGGGGGGTTCGACACTCTAAATACACAGATTCATTAACTGAACAGAGTTTAATAGTTATTCGTAAGCACTTCTGCAAAGCACTTCCTTCGGGTTTGCCGGTGTACGTTATTAGCATAGTTCTTACGAATGTAGTATAACGTAAGGAAGCTATTTTTAGCACAGCCCAACCCCCATGACACGCAGGGACCTAAGAAAGCAGGTAGGCCTCAACAGCCTTGATAATAGTTATGTTATTTTCAGCATTTGCTACCTTAATAGTATTTGCCTTAAAGGCGTTAGCGCACACGCGGGATGCGGCAAGGCTGTTGAGGACGTCGACTGCGGATGAGAAGTTTGCTCGAGACCAGGCCGCGCCTTTACCATCACAAAATATTCAATCAAATGCTCCAATCACATGCAGAAAGGATTCGAGAGACCGCAGTGGGTGGAAGTCCAGTTTCTAGGAGGCGCCTCGCCATGCCGGTGGCTGTGGGCCGCACAAGGCGGAATCCCACTGCTAGCGCTGCACAGCCCCCGCCACACAGCGAGATGACAACTTCGTTCATAATTCGCCATGCACGCAACCTTTCCAGTCTCTGATTCTGCTTTGATGCTTTATAGAGCAGCCCATTACTGTTCTCGGCATGTCTTCACCCAGCCCTAGCCAACACATGTAAGAAGTGACCCTCCTACTATAATAGTAATTGACAAGATTAAGTTCCTCTTTGCAACACCAGGCTGTACAGAATGCCCGCTCGGCGTTCTTACGTCTATCCAACGGCAATGCGCTCTTCCAACAAAGCATTGCTCAAGCAGATAGCATACCTGACATCCTAAAAATCGTCTCGCACAACTATCACTCGTTTAAGAACAAACGTACTACCCGACTGCTGCAGAAACTTCAGCAATGCACATTGTGGCTGCAGAACTTTTCCGGTGTAGTTGACGTTGTCGTGCAAACTCAAGCAGGAATAGGCTGTCCTCTATGGGCCCCTTTGAAATTCGTTTTGCAGGTAAGTCGGACTGGTGCGATTAAGCGTACCTTAACTGAGAAGTGGATGCAGGTCTCAAAGTACCACACCGTAGTTCTAGAACAGATCGTTATTATGATACAGACGATATCCGACAGTCTTCCACGCTTTCAAATTTATGAAAAGCTGCATCCCGATCCCATTCTCCAGATCGCGCTTTTGAACGTATTCACGGATGTAGTAGAGTTTTCTCTTCGAGCGTCTCTCTACTTCAGAAGCAGTGCATTAAGTAAGATATAAACAGTACGGGCGTGTATGACCCGCCAACATTAACGGTTCAATAGGGAGACTAGCCCGAATCGTAGCCACTTCCATGGAAGAAGAGCTAGGCGACATTATTAACCGTTTAAAAACACATGCAAAGATCCTTGATCACACAGCTGTAGCGGCTGAACTTGTGAGGGCAGCCACATTCCGAAGCGGTAAGACTCGTAAACTGTTGTTCTTTCCTAGCATTAGCTAATAAAAGATCAGAAATGGTGTCAAGAGATTGCCAAAACTTAAGACTGAGATTCGTAAATTGGCTGGACCCACCGAACATTAGAAGAGTCCACGAAAATCAGATATCAAAAACATTGCACGGAACTTGCAAGTGGATATGGACGCATCCCACTTTCCTTAGGTGGGATAATCCATCTGCAACATCAAGGTTAGACCGCCACCTTTACGTATACGGTACACACGGTTGTGGGAAAACGATCCTTGCATCATCAATCGTGGAAGAATTAAAGAGTAGAAGCAAGCGGGTATTGTTCTTCTCCTTTGCTGGCACAGATCCCTGTCGACAAACCTTGGACAGCTTAGTTCGATCATTGCTTTGGCAGCTTTCAGAGGAGGTAACATCTGAGCAATGCTTCGAAATCATGCGCAGTCTGCTGTCGCGGGGACACCCTCTTACTACCGAACTCTGGGACGCATATAATCGCATAGCTGGATTGAATACCGAAGCAATCAGCTGGGTCATCGACGGAATTGACGAATGTGGGGAGTCGATTCGGCCGTTGTCTGAACAGATCCATAACCTGCTCGCTTCCCATAAGGTCGCTCGGGTACTCCTGCTGGGACGACCCCATCTCGTGCCAGAATTCAGTGCTATGGGTGGCACAATCGAGATCGTTCCACAGATGACCAAAACCGATATCGAGACATTCATTGAAGACGCAGTAACGAGTTCTGAAATGCTTAACCAACCGGAACTGCGCCAGCATGTGACTGCAATCCTCCGGGACAAGGCAGATGGCATGTTCCTTTGGGCGAAGCTAATGATTGATGATTTGTGTAAGTCTTCTTCAAGGTTCGAGGTCATGGAGAGGCTGCGGAACTTGCCGCGTGGGATTGAGGACGCATATCATCTTCTGCTCGCACGATTGGTCCACAGGCTCGACAACTTTGAGCTCAGGCTTGCACGATGCATACTTTGCCTAACGATTGTCTCCCGTCGGCCCCTACGGCTTGAAGAGCTACAGTACGCACAGGCTCTTGATATTAGATCGACTCTAGCTCCATCCGCCCGACTTCAGCTACATGATTATCTACTTCAAGAACCAAGGGAAAAGATCATTCATGTCTGTGGTGGCCTTGTAAATATCACGGATGGTATTGTACGGCTCATCCATTTCTCCATCAAAGAGTTTTTGACTCGACCAGAGCTGGAATGGTCCTCCGACAATGATTACGCAATAAAGAAGCTCCGCGTTGACATATCGGAATCCCACGCTTCATTCAGTTCCATATGCCTGGATTATCTTGAACTTGGTGGATATGGGTTGTCGCTTCAAGACCCGCAGATTTTCCCATCACTTGCGACTCGGTATCCGTTTCTGGATTACGCCTCACGATTTATGATACATCATTGCAACAAGTCCGTGGCTTCTTCAACCAGCGCCATAGTTAGGCTCAACCGCTTTCTCACGACGGAATCTTGTGTCCCTTGGTTGGAATATTTTACAATCGTTCTCGTTGACGATGGATCAAACGGCTCACTGATGCAGGAGTTGGGCAAGCTCTTAGTTTGCCTTGAACGAAATGGCCATGCAAAGGAGTTTCTACTGAGACTGGAGGCTCGAGTGGAAGAGGAGTTGTTAAACAGACAACAGAAATATGGCCCGAGCGATTGGCGAACAGATCAGTGGCGTACGATCTCTGACTATTTGAAAGACGAAGGACCGGGGGCTATACAACCCAGGCCTGAAAATGCGACTCCTGAAGCCGGATCAAATGACTCATCAATTGAAATTCGCGAAATAATGAGACTTCTCAACGGCACCGAAAGGTTGTCCATCCCCGGACAAGTCAACTTTCTCTTCAAACTACAGCGTCATTTGCTGGGGGCTAAAGCATTAACTGATCCGTTAATCCTACTATTGCGGCTTATATTGCAAAAGTCGGCCTTCATCCCAGTTTACGCGCTTTTGGCCGTCGCTCATTTCTATTATCGCCTCGACAAGTACGACAACGCTCTTGAGGTCTACAGCGCTACTCTGGCTAAGTTAAACGACGATGAAGTGCCGGTTAGATATTTGATACACCATTCTATCGGTAATGTGCACAGCTCGCAAGGGAACCATTCCGAAGCAGAGACGATGTATCGGCGGGCAGCGGAAGGGAGAGATAAGACGCTGGGAGCTGAGCATAAAGATACATTGACAAGTATCAACAGCTTAGGAGTAATGCTTGAGTGGCAGAGAAAGTATGCAGAGGCAGAGACGATATATCGGCGGGCAGCGGAAGGGAGAGAGAAGACGCTAGGAGCTGAGCATGAAGATACATTGACAAGTATCGATAACTTAGGAGTAATGCTTGAGTGGCAGGGAAAGTATGCAGAGGCAGAGACGATATATCGGCGGGCAGCGGAAGGGAGAGAAAAGACGCTAGGAGCTGAGCATGAAGATACATTGACAAGTATCAACAGCTTAGGATTAATGCTTGGAAATCAGGGAAAGTATGCAGAGGCAGAGACGATATATCGGCGGGCAGCGGAAGGGAGAGAAAAGACGCTAGGAGCTGAGCATGAAGATACATTGACAAGCATCAATAGCTTAGGATTAATGCTTGGAAATCAGAAGAAGTATGCAGAGGCAGAGACGATATATCGGCGGGCAGTAGAAGGGAGAGAAAAGACGCTAGGAGCTGAGCATGAAGATACATTGACAAGCATCTACAGCTTAGGAGTAATACTTGGAAATCAGGAGAAGTATGCAGAGGCAGAGACGACATATCGGCGGGCAGCGGAAGGGAGAGAAAAGACGCTAGGAGCTGAGCATGAAGATACATTAACAAGTATCGACAACTTAGGAGTAATACTTGAGTGGCAGGGAAAGTATGCAGAGGCAGAGACGACATATCGGCGGGCAGCGGAAGGGAGAGAGAAGACGCTAGGAGCTGAGCATAAAAACACAGTAACGAGTATTAACAGCTTAGGAGAAGTACTTGAGTGGCAGGGAAAGTATGTAGAGGCAGAGACGATATATCGACGGGCAGTGGAAAGGAGAGAGAAGACGCTGGGAGCTGAGCATGAAGAGACATGAACAAGCATCAACAGCTTGGGAGTCGTGCTTGGCAATTAGGAGAAGTATGCACGGGCACGCTGTGGACGATCTAGCGAAATATTATGGCATCGGAGGGTTAGGGTTTGCAAAGGAGGCAGAGGGTGGAAGCGCCGGCAGGCTATGGAGGGGAATGGAAAGGCGCTGGAGAAGGGGCATCCCAGTACGCTAACCAGTGTATACTACATAGCTGCGTACACTCTGGCCTGAGGTATATCCAACTCAAGGTATTGCTCCGGCAAGAAGACATTGGGTGATTGTGATAAGGAGGGCATGTGCCTGTCCCGTGCTTGTTGAGGGAGGCCTAGCGACTCGTTGCTTAAACAAGGACTTGAAGCCTTTATACCTCTCCGCCACGTGGCTGCTACGGCCGATGCTGGCCGCCGGCGCGGCTTCCCCTGTCGCTCAAGGATGGCCTCAGAGGCCGTCGGCGAAGACTATGCTATGTGGAGTCAGCAAAGCGCCCTAAAATACTTACCACGTGGTTGAACTTCAAGCTGAACTGCTCGTCGCTCCCCTCCTCCACCCGAGAGCCTTGTGAAGTCCTCGCGGTGGACGGTCACCATAGGTGCGCTGCAGACTGGGGCGCGCGATGCGTCGTGTTCGTGGCATGCGTGCGCTGCGGCAAAGTCCACTGGAGAGAAGCATTTGGGAAGGTACAGTTGGGTGGACAGAAGGTAGCGTCGAGTTGAGCCTCTTGCTCGCCTGCATGGAGGTAATCCCACCAATCGCCGTGTGTGTGGCAGGCCTCATCCTGACAGTCTTTCGCTTCAAACTTCTGAACGAGAGGCAGATGGAGAACATAGAGATAAGGCTTTGGTGCTGCTTTAACTGTTAGAATATAGAGCCAATGCAAATGTAGAATAGCTAGATTCGTATAAGCATGCTTATAAGAGATGGAATGGTAATGAAAAGTTATTTAGCGTCATGTATCGCCACCAGCTGCAGGGAGGAAGACCGGCCCGCTCCGGCCACACCCTTGCGCTGGATGTGTTAAGATGTTGAGCAATGATAATGGAGTGTCATGCAGGTGGGGTTGCCGCTGAGAGCTGTGTCGCATGCGCCACGAGTTTCGAGCGCGGCTATGCTATACTGTAACAGGTTAGTTCTCATGGATCTCGGGAACCAGCGCACGCGCCTGGCTCATCGGAGAAGAAGGCCAAGGTGTCAAAGAAATCGCCGTAATTTTAAACATCACTCGTCTGCACACCGCCGCTGGAGCCGCAGGAGGCTGGGCGCGCGGTCTAGCTATTTGTCGAGCCTACACCAAAGTCCGCAAATTGCATGGTACGTTGCTGCAGGATAATCCGCAGCATTTGCGCTGGATGGCGGATGAGACAGTGAAGTATTGGGCTGCGACATATCATGCGTTCTTTGGGGCTGCACTGCAAGGGGCTATGGAGCAGAATTGGGAAGATATGGTTAGGGGCACGAACGCTGAGAAACTGATTCCGAAGGACAAGAATGAGATTGCAACACTTCTGCGGCTTTTAACCCCTGTGATGAGAGCGCGGGTCAGCGTTGCTGCTGTCAATGGGCTGCGGGAGTGTATCGAGTGCTTGGGTGGGATCAGGTACTGCGAGAACAATGAAGATGGTGGCCTCATGAATATTGGGAAGACGTTCCGCGACAACCTTGTCACTCCCATCTGGGAAGGTACCGTTAGTGTGATGGCTGAAGACGTGGTCAGGGTTTTGGTCGACAAGCGACTAGGAAATGGGAATGTTCTGGAGAATACACTTGGGTCATGGGTGCGTACCGTCTTGGACGGCTGCTCTGGCAAGTTCAACGAGGAGCGGAAGGCCGTAGAACATCGTTTTAATACGACGGTTACAATGGTCAAGAGCGCGGATAAGGAAAAACTTCTCTATCATGGCAGAGAACTCTTGGAGCACATCGAAGCTATCGTTTGCGCTGCCCTGCTTATGTATGATGCAGGCCGTGACAACGATGAGGCCGCAATAGCTATCGCTTCAAGATGGAAAGATCCAGATCAAAGGCGCTTCCAGGCTCAGACGTGCGGATCAAACGGAGTCCTTGGCAGAAGGATGCCCTGGTCGACAAGAAGATTTTCCTTGGAGGGTCCAGCCTCACGGAACTTCAGCCTCGCAAACTTGGGAAATTGTAGAATGAAAATTCGGGGCTGTCTTCCGGGGTTTTATTTGAAATAAATGTAGTAATGAACATGCGATGAGGGAAACACTTGCATCCTGGTGAGCAGATCGCGTCATGGGCGGTAGTTCTTCTGTGTCATCAAAGACTAAAACAATCAATTACATTTAAATTCATTTCAGTATGCATTTGGCCAGTACTCTGGATTTATCATAGTTGGATAACACTGCGTTAAACAGCCCGTCACCTTCGACCAGTGGACTCTACGGCAGCATGAGGATCAAACTTCAATGGTTAACCTTGTGGGAAAAACACATCTTCATGAAAGGCTTGCAGCCCTCCCCAACAGACTATTCTAGCAAATGATAGAATGACAATATAAAAGTGCTTCAATCTTTGTTCGACCAACTTCATCCGGCTGATCGGTTTTCATCGCGTCTTACTATTAGAAGCGCCGAGTGGCCTTCTCTCCTCCTTCCTTTCCCACCCTCGATGTTATATTCCACTGGTACAATACCTTTTTCAAACATAATCGCAATAATCCTACTTCGCGGACCCGGCCACATTTCATTAAATTCGCCCCAACAGACCGGAGATGTCTTCTCAAAAGTCTGAATTGTCCCGCCACTGCTGCGAATGTTCAAAGCGAGCTTTATGATGGCATATTAAGGCTTCGGCCACAACCTCACGTATAGAGAAACTATCAAATCTGGAAACGCTCGTAGACTCGGCCGTCTTATGGTCTGCTCCTTTGCGAGTCTTCGAATTGGGTCAAGCCCATACGAAGTCGACCTAGCTTACGACTCCCGAATACCTGCACTCTAGCAATCAAGAAGAGTAGTTAGTTATAGTATTGCGCATAGCGCATTCGGGGAACTGGGTCTTGTCGTAGAGCATATGGAGCCGCCGCCGACTCACCCTGGCCCGGGAAAAGCACAAAGGAATATCTGATGTGTGTGCGGCATTCAATCAAGGCGCCGCAATCCAAATCAGTGCATTCTGAACATGACGTCAAAATCGCAATATTTCATATATTCTCATTGACGGTTAGTGTGGATTCCACATATCGACCAAGCTCAACAATATACGAGAAATACTCGGGGCAACTCCTGATTGCAACATCAGCCTACTGTAACGATGGTTATACGAACGCATCGAAAATTTCTGAATATTTTGAATGTCGCAGATCGCTCACTAGACCTCATTACGACGACGGGAATGAACCTTTACCATAGGGCGCCATTAATGTTGGAGTGTTAGATGGGGTTGAACCTGCAAGACTTTTTATCATGAATAGAGAGTCAGGCATATACGTGGCCCTTCGACACAGATTGGGGACAGACTCAGAAGATAAAACAGAAAAGAACAATCTCCAATCATTTGCCAAGTCACTGCCAGTGAGTGAGCCCCAAACGACATTCAAGGATGCCATTCAAGCTACACGGAAGTTGGGGATACTAGATCTCTGGATCAACTCGGCATGCATTGTTCGAAACGACCCGAATGACTAGACACAAGAAGCGGCACAAATAGGCTCGATTTTTGAGCGGACAACCTGCACCATCGCCGCCGTTGACGCAATAGACGTTGCGACCGACCAGGATACAGGACCGTTTATTCTTCGGAAAAATAATACCCTAGCAATTTGTATGAGCTGTCGTTTTGATGAGGAGTCAGATGATCACCCTTTACTTGATGATGTGTTCTAGGAGGGCGATTGTGAGGGACCGTTCCCCTCGTCTACAACTGTTTACAACAAAGATGTTGTTTTGCGACCGCGATGGAAGGGGTTATAGTATACGATTTGCTGAAAAGCTACTATATAACCGAGCGTGGGTCTTACAAGGAGGTAATTTTCTCGAGACGAATCATCTACTACACGAACCGCAAGATTTTTTGGTAATGGCAAAGACTTTGGAGCAATGAATAAAATAGACCAAATCTTGTATCTTCCCTAAGATGTCAACACACCTCTGAATTGGAAAAACTTGAAGTGCAAACACAATCGATAACCAATGTTCAGAATTTCGATTCTTTTAGGAGCTGGAATTACCAAATCACGGAGTATAGCGGATGCTAAATTACATGGGAGGGAAATAAACTCATGACATTTCAGAAGTATGTGACCCAGTGGGGGGAGGGGGGTGCCAAGGAAGGAATTCGCTCGTTGGCGTTTAGCTCAATGAATCCGTGTATAATCTCCTCTAGCTCGGCAAAGCGATTGCGATCGAGTCAACTGCTTCTGCAGGGAGCTTTTTTATTTTTTTTTTATTTTTTGTGTGTGTGCGCGGCTCAAGAGCCTTCACACCTGATACGGTTGAGATAAGAAACGGATATGAGAGGGAGGAATGTACATAGGATATGGATTTGTTCTTTTCGTTGGGTTTTGGATTATTTTGGGAACGGATTTTGTACCCTTCTTCAACCAACTTGTAAACTTATGGGCGGCGTAGTTGCATGCTTATGCGATATTACCAGGAGGAGTTTGCGCCTACGCAAGTCGGCCACATTCGCATTCTTTCTGACGCATATCTGCATTTATCGCCTAGCATCATAAGTGTTATCATTCAAGGGTACTTTGCATTTAAGGCGGTGAGCATCACACTGAGAGAGCACACTCGAACATTGAAGAGCAGCAGGGAAAGCTTTCCGTGCCAATGGAGTAGCCTGCATGGGGAGAAGATATTAACAGCTTTTGGCGCTTTCATAGGCAGAAATGATACAGGACCACCATCCCCGTCGCGCAAAACAAAGTCGGATACTCTCTGGTATTTTCCCATCTAAGCCTCGAAAGCTTTCACCAAGGCCTTTGGACAGATAACCAGATCGGTTTGGTAGAAGGAGTTTTCCCCAGTCTGCAGGATAGGGACTGCCATGTTGAAGAATAGGAATAGGCTAATCACAGTTAGAAGGGTGAATAGCTCTTAAAGAAGTGAAGGATTCAGTATTTTAACAACGACTGATCACTGATTTGATTTGATTCGATTGACGGAGCGGATTCGATTCAATTCGATTGATGAGTAGTAGAGATGAACAAACTATTCGCACAGGCAGGCCTCTTTTATGCCCATATTCGAAGCATGGTTGTTGAGTAGAGTCATTATCAAGCTTGGTAGCGAGACAAAGTCATCCACGGATCATGAGGCTCTTGAGCCGCACACGCACACACAAAAGAAAAAATACTCTCACTGCAGAAGCAGTTGACGCGATCACTTTCCCATCCCACACAATGGCTCGCGGCCGACTCATTCGCTCAAGAAATCATCACCACAGAACCTGAACGTCAATCCCCATACCTCCCTGTCATCCTCCTCGAGCCAAATCCTGCACCTCACCACCTCGTACTTCGAAGTCTCGTACGCGCGCAGACTCTGTTCATGCTCCTCGCAGCGCACCTCATAAGCATGGCCGCTCACCACATCATCCAGCCCGGCATCCTTCAGCGCACGATACTTGCCCCACATCTTAATCTTCCCTCTCCTCACCGAGGCTGGCTGGAGTACTGGATCCTTGCTAAGACCCAGACGGTCCACCAATCTAGCAGGCTCGGCAAGCGTCCCGTAGAAGAAATACCACACAGGGTACTCGTCCGGAGCTGGAAGAGGAGGTGCAGTGGTGTTGGGACGTAGATGCGGGAGTGTGGTGTCGATGCCGAGCGCCGGTGCAATGCAAGTGGGGGAGAGGTCTTTCTCCGCAATACTGAGCTGGATGACCTTTAGCTCCTTTTGCAAAACCGAGCCCGCCTTCTTCTTCCGCGAAATCTCCCGGGTGAGATTCACCTTTAGAATGTCCAGTTCACGTGACCGGAGCGTCACGACTTGTTTGGGCATTGGGTCGTCGTCGGTTCGCGCTATTTTCACCGGCGGCACGCGCGGCAGGCAGGCGTACTTCTGGACTTGGTATACGGTATCCAGATGCCCTTCAAGGAACAATAAATAAGTCGATTTGTCGACCTGGCTCCTTGATGCCTTCGGCGCAGATGCTTGCCGCGCCGTCCGCAGGTAGTGCGCATAGGTCTCGCGGTCATGACCCTGCTCCTTCACTGACGCCGGTACGTTCTCCCACTGTGCGTCGGTGATGTTACAAAGCTCAGCCCCATGGGCTTCAAGGGCGGTTTGGGCCTGCTCAGCCGTGTACGAGAATAGATGCATCCACCGCGTGATATCCTCGTCGGTGATGGGTGCGTTTTGGATAATGGTGCTGGACGCCATGGCCTCGAGCTCGGCGGCGAAAAAATCCATCTTTGTGGGGTGAAAATTCTCGCCTGGCAAAGTGGTCTGTGTGAAGATGTGCGAGTGGAAAGTGTGATGAAGACGAGACAGAGGAGGTGGATGGGCGAGTATATATACATGGATCGCCAATTCGCTTACCGCTGTTACACCAGGAAAAATCAACTACTTGGTACCCTAACGATCCACGGTTAAGCATCGGCAGCAGGGCAGGCACGGCTCGGCTTTCTCTGTTGACCTAGTGGCAACAGTATCGCCCAACGACTTTGAGTCTCTATCCACACCCCGCGCCCAGTTTGCCCGCCTCTCCGCTCCGGTCAAGTATGGAGAACATGATCATGAGATCTAGTTTGGCAGGCGCTACGAGCATCTCAAGCTGGAGGCCTCAACTGCCACATTGCTCAAGGGCATCAACGTCAGGGCAGTCACGACCACAAGGGTAAACAGAAGCCTTATCTCGTTCCATTTGCTCCGTCTTTCTTCTTCTTCTTCTTCTTCTTCTTCTTCCTCACAGCACAGAGCAGCATATAGCAGACACCAAGTACCCATCTTCTTGCAAGAAAGATCATCAAGTTCTCAAACTCCATGTCTCCTCCACTTAACTACTCTTTGCTTCACAGCAGCGCAATGATAACGGGCCCGCCAGCCAGCGCATCTCCCTCCTTCTCCCTCTCCTCCCTGCCGTCATAATCATGCGCCTCGGTAGTGCAGGAATCACGTGTTTTGCCACACGCTCAAGAGAGGGATTTCAAGCTCTAATCGCGATAATTAATCGAAGTATGGGTTTTATAATTCATCATACGTCCAAATAATTCCTTGCAGCCGCGGGCACGTATTCGCCATTGGACGGTCACGCGTGCCATGGGAGATGGGCAGGAGAAGGAGGAGAAAGGGGCGGTCGAATCAATGATTGCTCCGCGTGGTAAAAGGAACGAGAACGGGCGGAGGGGGCGGTAGGTGCGTTATTACACCCGTTCCGCTTCGAGGCAATAAGTGCTAGAGCCGCGTGTTGCGCGTCGCATGCGGGGTCATGTGACCAAAGGGGCGACTTTATATTCGTATGCATTTCTCAGTGGTGCACCCAAGCAACGCCATTCACCGAGTAATAGGTGAGAATGTTGTGAAGAGTTCATACGGACCAAGACCCTAACGCGAGACGGCTTGCGTACTACTATATATATATGAGAGCTAAGGGCCAACCGTAAGCGAGGGCTGCCCGCCATGAGGCAGTCCTCGCTTAAGGTGTACAGTTTCGTATCTTGGCACACTTGGTAACGATGATTCACCAGTGTATCAAGACTTTAAGGCTGTGACCATCACATGGTTTGAGCCGTAAACCCGACTAGGACTACTTTTAGCGGAGAAGAGGATTGAGGAGACAGCTACAATGTACTGTGTACACGCCACGTATGTGCCGTGCTATTTCGCTATACTTCAGAATCGATACGCCGGCATTCAGCGCTCTGCCCAAAGCGCCACAGAGATAAGGTCTCGCCAAAACATCGTATAGTCCCAGCCACTTCAGCCCCAACGCAATCTGCCTTGCAGGCAATCAGGCAACACTTTTCCGCGCATCTCAGTCCTACGTCAGCGAGCCTGATCGAGAGCCGGTATAATTCTCAATAAATCACCTACTGTTACTAGAAAGTGAATGGCTCTCATCGGGCAAACCTTCCCAATCACGTCGATGTCACCCCAGCATTCAGCACCACATGATTGACCATCCCTGGTCCCCAGCTTGTTCCGCGTCCCACGGATGCCATGGATCAGCGTTCCAATCATTCGTTCTTTAATTCCCGGGGTGAACGCAACCAACAACCGCAGCGCCCGCATTATATCTATAAACCCCTCGAGTCGGCGAGCAGTATACGGCTACTAGCAATAGAAGTCGATCCTCATTGCGACCTCGAGACTGACGATCCTTCACCCATCTATTCTCTCATTCACACTACGACTGAATGCGCCCCGCGTTATGACACTCTTTCCTATGTATGGGGGACATCGAACCGATCTAGGATACTGGAACTCAACGACGGGACTCTTCTCTACGTAACTAAAACCCTTGAAAAAGCCTTGCCGTATATTGCGCGACACTGTGAAGCACGCTATATATGGATTGATCAGATCTGCATCAACCAAGGTGACTTACAGGAGCGCAGCCAGCAGGTTTCCATCATGGGTGACATCTACCGGAACTGTCAATGCGTGCTGGTCTGGCTCGGCGTTACAAGGACCCTCGACCCAGACTTTGAATCCGTGTGCTTGGAATCCAATCGTCTCGATGACGCTGACGAGGTCAACGAAGCCACGATTCAACCGCTCCAGCATCGTCTGGAAATGATTTCGCGATCGCCAACATCGACGCGCGCATTTCTCCAGAACCTAGCGTCCCTCGTTGAAGCAGCCTGGTTTACTAGAGCATGGGTCTTCCAGGAGATCGTCCTGCCCAGCCACTCCAAGTTCATCCTCGGCGAGTTGCACACATACCGCAGAGGAAATACGCTGTCCCTCATCGGGCTGCAAACCATCGTCATAGCCTACCTCGAGCTGTTTCCCCCCGGTATTCTGGCCGAGTGGAGCCATCTAACCCAGTCCGTAGCTTGCGCAAGGCTGCAGCTCATGGCCGAGGAATACGCCAAGAGACACGGCATCGGTCTTTTGGAGAAAAGGCCCTTTGAGGAGATTTTGTCGCTAGCGGTGTCCCATGCGAAGACGTCCATTGTGCTGGACCAGTTGTACGCATACTTCCCGTTGCTGGAGGATCCGTCCATCAAGTTGCACCCAACCTATGGCATTCGAAAGGACAAGGCGCTGATATCCACCATCCAGTCAATTCTCCGTGGAACACGGCGATTGGACATCTTCGAGTACGTCCCGAGAAAGGTTTATCCGCAGGATACGCTGCAGAGAAAGGTGCTGCCAGACGTACCCTCGTGGGTGCCTGACTTCTTCCAAGCTGCTGCCGTGCAACCCTTTTTTCGAGCGAGTGGTCGCATGGGCTCTCCGATTTCCGTCACGAACCCGAGACTGTGGCTAGGTGCTTGCACTTCGAGACTGCTAACGGCCTACGGAAAAAGGATTGATGTGTTCGAGGCAGAGATTACGAGCGACCGTAGGCATGCGGTGAATTCCAACGAAGACCTTAGGTCCATGTACAATTCCGCCACGAATCAGTGGGCGCGGATATCTAACGGCTCGTCCCAGTTACGGTCGACGACAGAAAGAATATTGCTAGCATTTGTTGCTGAAGGGTATGGGCCATATTTTGAGTACGGTAGGAAGAGCATTCGGATGTTCGCGGATTCGATTGAGCAAAATGCGCGCCACGTTCGGCGTCTAGAAAACACAATTTATGAGCAACGACTGGAAATGATCAGACAGAGTATGATAGCGTGTAAGGAGAAACTCATGGCGTGCCGGTCGCTGTGGCTCACGCGAGCGGCTCGGTTCGCGATTGGGTCGCGGATTGATCGGGGGGATATCATTTGTATACTGCACGGCTGCACGCACCCCGTCGCGCTTCAGGAAGTAGATAAAGGGACATTTGTCGTTCTGGGCACATGCTACTTAGAAGGCTGGATGGATCCGTGGAATCACGGCAAGGTCAACTGGGCAGTGGACGATGTGGAGAAGTTTATTTTGGTGTAAATCATACAGTTTTGGTGCGTTAAGCTGGACAGAATCTTCCAAATATGAACGTGGTAGTATGTATGGGTGCGCCTCCAGTTTGGTAAGCACCGTGGTACTAAAACAATCGTACTTTACTACTAGACAAAGAGACAATGTGGGCCGGTAGTATAAGTAGATAGTTATACTGACACATACTTTCATATTTTAACTAGAAATATAGGCTACCGTGTTCTCCTGCAGTTCGTTTTCCGTATCTCAACGTCGCCAAATTACTCCCATACGTCGCCTGAGTCTGTTGCAGATTCACCGGCAACCTTGCCGACGTATCCATATCTGTTCGGACGACACATTGCTTCTATTTTCATGAGCGCAATATTTTGTTGGGTGCGGAGAGCCGCGGTGGCATGTCTTGGAGAATGCGAGTGTCGGAGCGGATGTTGGATCGGAGGAGGGAGACGTGAGAGGAGGGGTTAGGAGGAGGGTTGATGAGAACGACTTTGCTTTTGGAGCTTTGGAGAATTTAGGAGTCTAGAAGTTAGGCGTTGAGGATGAGGTTCTAGTTGGGATTTAGTAAGTTCGCAAGGTTGTTCACTAGCTCAGGTAAGTCATGCTTTGGAGCGTTCTAGGTGCACTAGCTAAACAGTCAAGCTCATGAACTTGAGCAAGCAGCAATCTGCGCGAATAGACGGTATTCCGCCTCAACGTTTACCATGGGATGAGCGATCCCGACCCCGCCCTCCCAATCAGCGACGCACTCAGTCACTCCATGCTGCACAGGACAGTGGTACCTGTTTCCTTCTGGAGAATATGAAGCATACGTACGAATACTCGATGACTAGCATGAAAGGGAATACTCGCCCTCAGTGTATTCACGAGCCATTCTTGACACTACGTCAACTACTAGAAATTCTGCCCGCGTCAGTGCATTTCGACATAGAGTTAAGTGCGTGACCTGTCTCTTTTACTCTCTCTCTTGCACGAACTGTGCTAATATAACTACAGAGTATCCAATGCTCTTCGAAACTCAGGACTGGAAAATGGATCCGTACGCTATGGAGTTGAATGAGTTTGTGGATACAATTCTTGAAGTACTGTTCAAGTATGGACGCGAGCGCCATATGTTCCTTAGCTCCTTCAGCCCCGAGCTATGCATTGCTCTGGCAATCAAACAAGATGTGTATCCAGTTCTCTTTCTTAACGACTCATCCAACTGGCCAACGGGAGACCCTCGGGCTCTTAGCTTGCAGAGCGCCGTACACTTTGCCCGTAGGTGGAAGCTACAAGGTGTAATCATGGCATCGGAGCCTTTCGTCTCTTCACCGAAGCTCGTCAAGTTTATTCATGATCAAAACTTGTTCTGTGCCTCGTATGCCCTTTGAACGATGATCCAGAATGCGCCAAGGTAGGAAATCCGATCCATCTATTATCGTTGAAACGATCACTGAATATGTAATAGATTCAAGCTGATGCTGGCATTGATGCTGTGATTGTGGACAAGGTCAAGCTCATTTCAAATGCCCTTCGAGGTTGAAGCGATGGCAGCGCGGTGTAGGGGACGTTGGACCTGGTTTTATAATTGTCTGAATTTATCAGGCTAGCTCACACACCAGATCAGATCACATGACTGTTCCTGGCTGCTACACCTCATTCTGTTCTATATAAGCTGCTCTCATACAGAGCTTCGCAATCAACCGCAGTTCTCACTTCTTTCCCTCACAGTGATTTACTGTGATAACTCACTGTGATAGAATTTCTGCATGCCTTCCCCTCCCCACCGATAACGACCATCAATATGAGTGAGTTCAAGACGGTTCTCCATAGGAATTATTTCATATTGGACGTCTCATTTTTAGCACCCCTTTTTCATGGTTTCTTGCTTAACACTAGTTGCAAACTTGTAGTTGGAAAAGACGTACGATGTGATTATGGGTTTCGCAGATAGTTAGCCCCTCACATGTTTGTAACGTGCCGAGATGCCCACGTAAACACGGTATTAATGGTCGAGTTTAGGCTTGATCCAACGCTAGCATGAGCAATGATCTTCAAGTACGATTAGGGAAGTGCCAGGCAATACATACTACCTCAGCAGGAGACGGCCACCTTGAACACTCACCATTGTCTGGTTGGTCGACTAGGGATCATGGCGAATCCCTCTCCAGTCCCAGTAGTAGACAGTGATGCAATGTCACTGCGCTCTGCAATAGCATCGCGAACGTATCAACAGGTAGTCGGTGTACTGTGCGCAAGCGAAAAAGCGACACGTGCGAAACAACACGATCATCTTGCGCAGTACCGAATGAGTAGCAGTCATTGCTTCGTCAATCTCACGGAAAATCTCGCGCAGTATAGATGATGCAGTTGAGCTAATGGACAGGTGGAGTGGTACATCCTCTGCTAAAAGGGGACTAGCTGACTTGCACGGGCAAGCCTTACTTTGAGCTGGAGCACCTTACATATAGCTTTTGTTTAAAGGCGCACGCATTCAATTTGACCAAGGTGTACGAGGAGATCTCGGCATAGGGCAAATAACTAGGGGTATCGCCTGGTCCCAGACGTTAACATAGCAAGGTGCGTGGGGTTAGTATTGGCTACTCCCTGGTCGTACGACTACCCCGCTCGGCGGGGCGCAGACTTAAGGACACGTCAGCAAGGATTCTACTTCTCCAAACTTCTTCCAGCCCAGTACACTCGAAGAGCATACTGAATGCCGTTACCCAATACCCTTTTTGTAATACGTTTTATCGAAACATAATGGCGGAGGCTCTTAGTGTTACTGCAAGCATCATAGCAATCACAAACCTAGCCTTCGCCAGCTGCAAAGGACTCTGCGAATTCATTTCAACAATCCGGGATGCTCCTCAGACGTTCCAAGACCTGAACTACAACATCCGGGCCCTCAGTCAAATCCTGGAAACTTTGAGAACAAGCCTCGACCAGCATTGCACGAGCTTATCCAGAAGCCAGATTGCGTGCTTACAAGAGGCACGGCCAACTCTTGAGGGATGCGATCTTGCTTGCAAGGCATTTAAGACCAAGATGGAGGCGCTTACAACACACTCTCAAGATGGAAGGAGTTTGAGAGACAGCATCAAATTGAGCTTCCAGGCCAAGAGCGTCGCAGATTTCCAGATGAGAGTTGTTAGTTGGAAAGGAAGTCTCTCTCTCGTGCTGGAGGTTGCAATACTGTGAGGAGCTCTTTCTGTTCGGGAAAAATAACTACTAATCAGTGTCCGATAGCATGTCAATGTCCGCAAACACTGAAGCCTTTAGAGCGCTCGAAACCAAAATGGCCACGGCCCAAGCCCAAATAACGGCTGACCTCAATGTGGTGAACACACGCCTAGAGAAGCTGTTAGCATTCGAGCCGGAGAGCGAAGAAGACATGCAAATATTAAGCCGAAAAACAGGGTTCGAAGAGGAGCAAAAAACTACGCTCATGCAGTGTCTCTCTTTGTGTCAAGTCATAGCAGATGAGGCAACGGGTCATTCCTTCAAGGAAAACGAAGTTCTTGGAGAAGCAAGAGCAATATACGGCAATGTCGGGAACGTATCGGCCGGTAGCGCTAGTCATTCTTATGACAGCAACAGCGCGAACGACAATGCAAGAGTTGTGATGGGGAATATGGATGGTGCCAGTTTCCTTGAATTCATGAAATAAGATAGTTTTCAATGCAATACCCCTATCCTATGGTCCAAAAGACCCCTACCTTTGCTATAGCAGCAAGAATGGCCTGAGAAGAATGAGCCTAGAAGTAAGTACAAGGACTGGGGGTGCTTGCAGTGATACCTCCGACTAGCAAGCCTGGCCACGACAGCCTCGCCACGCTAGCTTCATCCCCCCTGAAAACGCGCCAGTAGTCCATATCAAGAAATCAATTATCGGTTTTGGACCTTTAAATAGTGTTAGGAGAAGATGTTGGAGATTACTAAAGACGTACTTGTGATTGCACTTCGGGCAGCGATAGAAGATTGTTGACCCTTCATCGGCCCCACGTAATTGCAGCTCTTTGAAGAACATCTGAGAATTGTTGCAATTGGGACAGATTTGAGATGTCGTCGGCCACGTCTCGACATCTTCCAGGTTAATTACCTGTAGCTCTCTCCCCATACGTTTCTGCTGAAGAATAGAAGGGAACGCATCGGGCCTGGATGCCGTTGTCGTGGATGTAGGCCATTTGTCTGGGTATTATGTTAGCCTTTTGCACGTACGACCTTCGAAACAATGCGAATCGGCTGGTATACTTGGATTTGAGATTCCGCACACATGGCATAATATAGCTCTCGTCTCTAAAGTTTTCCTGTCCAGCAAATTCCCACAATCGGTGCAGAAAAGGAGGGTACCAACTAAAGCCATGGTTGTTTGTCGTAGCTTGTTGGGGGGTTCCAAGGCCTTTGCCGCAAGGAGGCTGACGGCGCGGAAGTACATAACTCCGTAGCTTGCCCCGGCACGCTAGGACTTGGCGAAAGGAAAGTGGGCGCCACCAACAGACACGCGTCGCGGGAGATGTTAACGAACCTACCAATAACTTGTTATTTGCTATGCATGAGCTGCATTGTTCACTACCAATGGCTGGAAGTTCTCACCCTTCGAACATCGGCCAGCCGCCAGCAGTGGTTATTGGTTAGAGGGAAGGACTAGCATCCTCACAAGCGCCCGGCCGGAGTGGTGGTTTTACTGCGCCGCGATGAGGCTTCTTGGAAGGGCCTATCCACACCAATCAATTAAACAGAACTCACTTGCAATCCTGTCGCTGTCGACTCAAGCAAGCGTATCGCTCGCATCAGGAGACAGGAAGTGCTACGCCGCGATGACCTCCCGTGGACTAGTTCCGGCCCCATCTAACATAGGCATAGATAGGTCACTTCTTGAGACGAAATATACATTTGGTTTGGATTTGCATAGTGGGAGTCTCTTTGTAAGGTCCGTACGAAACACAGTAGGAGTTTGTACACAGTAGAGCTGCTATACCCACCCCACACCTTATACATGATAAGAGACGAAATATACGTAATCGTAGATAGAAGCGTGAGAGCCCCTTCACCAAGGCATACGTCCCCCAGGTCATCCAGTCTGCTTGGATTAATAATATCTGTGTTCAAAAAAAAATTACGGGAAGGGGAGCTCCGCCCGTGCTGGCTGCCGAAGTGTAATGAGCATGAAAGCTCCGCCGCGACCCTCCTCAGACCTTGTTGGATGTGTCGAAGGGGGACTATTCCCTCTCTACCGGGCTATGGGAGACGACGTCCAATCGATAACGCTCCTCAGGATGCCGCCCATTCAACCTTGCCGTTCTGGTCGTAACGGTAATATCTCCTATGCTCCTCAGACCATTGCCACGGATTGAACACCTCGGGGCATTCAATGGCAGTATTCAAGGCCTCCCTCAGTTCCGGACGTTTGCTCAGCAAGGCCGTCAACGCTGCGGTCTGCTCTTGGCCACTGAAGGTCAAGCACTTCGCCTGAACCAATCCGAGTAGGATCCTAATATCGCGGAGGTCGGTCCCTTCCTTCGGGCTCCCCTGTCGCTGGTACTGGGAGAGGATCTTTTCTCTCAATAGCCAACGAGGACTGAGGACTGCAACCGTCTCTTGCTCTACGGTCAAATTGACACGGCTATTATCCGGCTTGGAGAGGTCGTATTGGGGGCGGTTTGGCCAATTCTGAAAATCGAATATCTCGACTTCGACAAGCTTTCGTGACCGTTATCTCCGGTAATCCGTACGGCTGGCACGAATACGCCATACCCAGCATCTTTTTTGACGAAATATTGAGAATGGTTCGTGTACAGTATTTCCGAAATACGATCAGCGTCGATCTGCCTAGCGGGATCGGCTTGAATGACCACGTCGATATCCTGGGTACCGCGATACGGCTGGTGGTACTGCAGGAAGAGCAAGGAGCAGCCAGCGCCCCCGATGATTCCGAACGTTACGTGGTTATGTTGGAGACAATGCGTGAGAATGCTCACAGCACGTCGAAGTTCTCCGGCGCTGAGGGTATCCGCAGACATTGCCACGAAAGAACGAAAAAGGTAAAGGGTACTGACACCCTTCTCGAGTAGCTTTGCGCGGCGCTTTCTGTATTGATTAGGGAGAGGTCTGCTCATGCGAGCGAGCAGCATATATACGGGGCGGCAGCGCCCATGCTATGACGTACACAAACAGCCCTGCTGCTACCGCCTTAATTAGGCAGCAACCGCCAACAGGGGGAAGGAGCATGTGATGGGTTTTGGATGCTGTGCCGCACGAAGCGCTTATTTTCGGGCAGCAACCATAGCATCAACGCGCCGATCCAAGACTTGGATTCATCGAATGAGTAGCAGCCATCGCGTACTTGCTGAATAACCCAAAAAGGTGACACGAAGGCATTTCGTCCCGAATACCTTGGAACGCAAGAAGGTTGTTGGTTGCAGTCATTGCCTAAGGCGTCACGCAATGACTGCGAGGGTAACGGCCCGAGCCTCATGAAAGAGGGCGTGGCGCATGCCATGATGTTGAGCGGTAGCGGCGATAGTCCACCAGACCCGAGAGCAGAACACTTGACCTGCTGCCTGCTCAACATCCTATAAAAACGGAGCGTTGCACTCCATCCTCCATCCTGGAGACCTGATTCGTTCCCAGAGGTTCGAATTAGCCTGAAGGAACTGCGCGCGGCAATCGAACCCGCCCCGCCGGTAGACAATGTGAACACGGTTATCACTCCGAAAAGTTCAGCGAACTAGGCATAACGTACCTGGCAAGCCAGCTGCACAGCTTACCAAGTTCAAGGAGGTGTTGTTGGACGTATAGGTCCTGTGCGAGATATGGCGGAAACGCTGCTTGCTGCGCGCGGTGCTGGCTCGGTTGGCCAGAAGTGGCCAAGCAATCCCATCAACCAGACACCCAGCCCCAGAAAGCAATTTAATCGACAATACGATGAATAGAGAACCTTATGCGAGAATCCGAAGACAATTAGCGACTATTTTGAGCTTGTATAGCGCACCAAGGCCTCGTACGGCGTGATAGACAAGAGGATGGTAGACAAGAGGATTAGATGATTTAGAATAGCTAAACCCCAAGGGCTTTGGCTTCCTTATTAGGTGCTTGACGTCTACCCACTCTCTTGGTGACCGTGATTCTGTCTAGACCACCCTTTCCCCGGCGAATCTTTTCGTTGAACCACATCTTAATACTTTCATCGTCACAAGAATCAAGCACGGTGTCTTCAACCATCAGTATACCATACACATAGGATATAGCCCAAGCCTCCAATAAGTCGCGCCAGAAGCCTGGAGAGTCCTGGAGGAGAGTCCTGATGAAGCTCTCTAGGAGGAGAGCTTTGTCAGGATAATACAAGTTTTTGTAGCGATGGAATCTCTGCATCGACGGCGGATCGTTCTCGTAGCAATGGAATCTTTGCATAGAAGACCGATCCTTCGGAGGGCTAAGGCCGACGTATGCGCTTCGAAGTAATACAACTCTTTCCGGCCCAGAAAACCCTGCTGGAAATTGGAACCGTAGGGAATTATCATCCAGCATCCGGTATCCAGAAATATCCATAGGGTTAATCCGTCGAGATATCTCGTCGTCTGGGAGAAGGTGTGGATCGATTATACCGTACGACCATGGGGCGGGGCGGAAGCCTGCCTTGACCAGCTTCTGCGCGGCGAGATCGAAATCAGCTTCAGAAGGGATCAGCATATAGCTCTGGGTTATGTTCGTTAATATAATTATGGGCAAGCGTAGGAGAAGGCGTACATTGAGTAGTGTCACCGCTCCGAGAAAGGCCATTGCCTGTTCACCCCAAACGACCACCTTGATAGGATGCAACGCCTGAACTACGGAATCGAAAGCCGTTGTGGCAGTAAGAGCGGTAGTAGAGTGAATGCCGATTATAGCCTGGCGCTAGAGGGTGTCGAAGTCAAGTTGTCCTGCCTGTCGAATAGATAGAAAGGCGGCGTGACAGTGGGTTGATTGTGGAATAAAGGCTGAACGAAGAGACCAGGGCACGGGCCGAAATAACGCCGGCAGTCTTTGGTCGGCTCAAGAGATCTGCCGAACGCCGGCGCCTAGCGCCATCCACCTACCACACAACACAGAATCGAGCTCTACCATCTAAGCACTTTACCTTGCGGGACGCAACTATCCGCCCACACATTCCCTCGACGGACGACACAGGATTCTGAGTTCCTGCCCCTAACCTGCGAGAATGCTTCACTATGAGAGATGCTCCCTCGGACTCGATCGATGAGGCAAGGCACCGTACGCCGCGGCAACGAGGACGATACTATCTACTGGCTCATCCACTCGCCAATCATGGTCAACGTCATCGGGTTTAGATGAGTCTGTGGAGGCGAAGAGGCGGCGTGCGGGGGGAGAACGAGTCGCCTCTGCCAATATCGCGAGAGTCGACCACGCGCAGCCCAACAGCAGCGGCGGCAGCAACGGACTGTTGACGGGCGACTTGCCACAGCCTTGCGGAGCTATGTGGGTCACGGCAACAACGATGCGCTCGGGTCGCTCCGGGCCGTCTGCGACGGCGTCGGTCGAATAGATACTGGCGCCGACGACGGGGCAGCCAGGCGTTTCGGTGTGGTGCTCGGTGCTGAATTGAGTAGACGAGCGGACATGGTGACGATGATGCGGCGGCCGCCGGCAAGCAGACGCTTCCGGGTGAGCAGCGTCCGACGCCGCTGCTCCGGCGGAATCGTATTGAAGGAGTCAAGGGCAAAGACGACGTCGAACTTGGCTTGCTGTCTCTACCGCACAGTTGCATCGCTTCTTTACTGCTGGAAGTCCTGCACACCCCAACGAAGCCTACAGACACGACACCGCACGTCGTCGCACTATATGCATACCTTTGCGGCTTCGCCGACGCTCACGACCCTGCCTCGCTGCTTCGGCTCAGCTCCCGCGGCCTACCCAGAATAGCCGCCAACGTGGTCGGTCGCCTGCAGACCTCTAACGGATGCCGATTGAGGGCAACGCCAATAATGTCCTTATCGACGAGTGGATAAGAACGACAACAATACCATGGCCATGCTCCACAATGCCCTTACCCACCTCGACGGGCTCCATCAACCCTGGATGCGCATGACGAAGCGGTCACTGTCTTCAAATCATATCGTTCAACCGCGCATTCGATCCCCAATGACTAGGACCGGCCACCGCCAACCCGACAGAGAGCTTTACGGTCTGCTACGCCTGCGGACGTCACCACGCGTTCTGGCAAACAGGTCAAACCCTCACGGAATGCCTCTCTCTACCATTTTGCCTCGAATTCGACCTCTCGGCTAGTGCAAGTAGCCCCGCACATTCCGTGTAAGTCTAATTCAACTTATGTCAGTAGCAATGCACGAGCTTTTCAGTCGCACCAGCGCCCACAGCCGATACCGATGGTTTCCGACGCGCGTGTTATCCATCGAGCACCCCCCTGCAACTCCTGAACGCGTGCGACGAATGCAAGCGGGCTTGCGGCGTTCAAAGGACCACATTGACGCCATCTCTGTACGCCTAATTGCGGACGGCCGGCGTCACTGCTCTCCGACTCCGTTAGTGACTGATAGCACTGTCAATCGCATTTGCAGCACATGTCTGGTCGTATACCGAGAACGTTGGCGAGCCGAGCCTCTACGTTGCGGCTGGTGCTCGCATTATACTGCCGGCCTCACTTCCACAACCCCGTCACGTCGCGCCCTTGTAAATACCTCGCCGCCGATCCATCCTCTCGATACCACTCGATTTGCATCCGCTGTCTGCGCTGCGCTATAAAGTCAGGTCTATCTCTTGACACGGCTTCGCTCTTCAGTCCCCGAAATTTCCGGGTTTTCAGTCTGTCTCGATACCATGACACGCAGGACGCTCTATCTTCCTTCAGGCACATCTTCCTCCGACGTCATCGGTGGACGGACCTCTGGATTGGCTATTTTGTATCCAGGCACTCGGATGGTGTTGAAGAGCTTTTATGGTGATCCTGATGAGAATGCCCGGTGTGAACTCGAGGCTCAAATATATGATATTCTCAGCGAATCTCAACTCGCACGGCCGTCGTCGCTGTTAGAATACAAGGGCAGAAGTTTGTGTGGCCACGGGATACTCTCTAGTTATGCAGAAATCAAACAGTGCAGCGATACCTTCGTACACACGAACCTCCGGATACAACAGTCATTCATCGTTGGGCTGACCAAGCCGCCCGTGTGCTTCGTTTTATTCATACAAATGGCATCTCACTGGGAGATGTCACTTGCGACAACTTCTTTCTCGATAATGATCTCAACGTCCAGTTAGGCAATTTCACCAGTTCATCTTTAGACTTACTAATGGCTCAATCCAGATAGATAATGACATGTTTGAGTTTGGCCTTGAGCTCTATGAGATGTGTACAGATGTTCAACCTTTCAGAGGCTTTTTCTCTCTCTAGATCAAAAGCGTGCAGAATTCCTCAACGGCATCTCGCCCAATCTGCTTAAAAACGAAATCTGGGAAACTTAGAAATATCATTTCAAAATGCCTTACACCACAATTCGAAGACATGGACGTATTATTATGTAACTTACAGACCTGTAGTTAAGAGTAAATTGTTCCTGATATTTACGACAACTTCAATCTATATACTCCCCATTTTGTTAACTATTTGAATACCTCCGACCTTAATTAGGCCATTTTAATCTGCTGTGTGCAAGGGCTCCTTATAGTATCCGCTAAAACCTATATACCGTCAGCCGGCAACCAGATGTACTGGTTTTAGTTATCCTAGATTAGCCTCGACCAATATAGATGAACAGTATCCGCTACCGTATACCTAACAAGTAACTGGGATAGGTATGCATTCAAACTCCTCACGGATCCTATTAATTAGAGTTCGGTTATACAATGTATTCGGTACTATAACAAGTTGCGCTTATTGCTCGTGTCTTCCTTATGACTAAATAGTGCTCGTAAGGGCTTCTTGCTATCTAAAAGAAGGCGTTAGCCGCTACCTACGCGTGAATTTTCCCAGTGGACATTAAAAGCTATTGCTGATACCCTACCCACATTCCTCTCTCAAACTCGTTTGGAAAAAATGGAGGAAATTCCGGTGGTACGTGAGGATGATGACACTACAATGGACAAATCTGGTCTTGTTGATGTGTTCGGCCACGAAGTCGTCGTATCTTGAGAGGGCGCCGGGAGCAAGGCCTTTTGGGATCTGAGATGGTTTTTGCATGAGACATTTGACACTGTTGATATAATCCAGACGAACGACTTTCTCCATTGCAGGGACCGTCGCGCATCTCCGCCGTCGAAGTCCGTTTCTCAGGGTCGACCATCGCTATGCCTCGGAGGGCCGAGATGTTCTTATGGTTCGCAGCCTGTTGTAGTCTTCGGAGAGAAATCGAACCATTTGCGACCGGATGGAAAGTCTCTCGATTTTCGATAAAACTGGGTGCTTTTAGATCATCCGGGCCTTCCGATTGGCCATCGGACTCGTCCATATGACACCTATACCGTGTGTCGGAACATCCTTCTGACCGCCTCAACTGCTGATCATCGCGGACCATTCCCGAATCAAGCAACATAGGTTCGTTAAGAATGGATAGTGATGGGCTTAGAATATTATAGATTTGGAGTTTACGTATAAAATAGGCACTACATCCTTTACGAGCCTGGACCATGTGAATATCCCCATCAAGTAAAGCCGCGCAGATCAAGACGGCGACCTTGCCTGATCCGGTAATTCCTCGCCTTTAAGCCCCTGGCGGTTTGGACTTTTAGGGCTGCCGGGACGGGAAACGCCGAAGTCGGAGGACTGGCAAGTCCCCGATCGCTTAAAGAGAGGCGGGACCTGCTGCAGGGGGGTGCTGAGCCCCACCCCATCGAAGCACTGAACGAGCATCTGAGACGCAGAAGCACGGGCCTCGGGATTGATGATGGCCATTGGTCGAATGTTGGTAACGGCTTGCTCATTCGAGGCGGCTAGGACCGCCCTTCGGATATCGCTAGCAGCCTTGAAAAGCTGGCACTCGTGACGGAACGCTCTTACGTCAAGCACCCATAACATGGTCACAAAGAGCGACCACACATCCACTTTGTGGGTTTGCTTTTCTTCTTCCTGGACCTCCGGGGCCAAGTATATATGTGTACCAGCAAAGGTACTGACGTTGATACTATTATTGCAGAGGCCGAAGTCTCCTAGTTGGAATTGGTATTGGCCGTCGGGTTGTGTCACGTAAAGGATGTTCTCCGGCTTTACGTCGCGATGAATAATACCGTTGACAGCAAGGCAATCGAGTGCTTGGAGCATATGGTGCAAAATGGTATTATCATCCAGGCAGACCCCCTTGTCTACTAGGGATAGCAAGTTCCCTTCCTTTAGACCCATGAATACCTCTACATGGGGTAGATCCCCCTGTGAGGCGATGTAATCAAGGATGTGTGGCTGGGTTTGTCAGTTATCCGTCCTGTACAGGAGCCTCCAGGTGAGTCCACTTACATGATTAATCTTGGCGAGAGCTTCCACCTCACGCTTCACTGCCCGAATTGTATATTCTCTCCAGCGGTCTCGTTCCAGTTCTGTTGCTTCCTGGGGTTCCTTTATCACCTTGACGGCCATGAGCCTACCAGAATCGGCGTCGACGGCCTTGTATACCACGCCGTACTGGCCGGCTCCTAAACTGCCGCCTATCGTTGCGTACCTAATCTTTAGGGTGCTGGATCCGGACGGGTGTATCGTAATCTCTCGTCGAGACGGCAAGATGGTATCTGCCTCATCATCGACGGTCCGAGCGAGGCGTGAGCGCACCTCGTAGCCGCCGTAGCCGCCATTGCATTCTCGATTCGGTGCCATCCCTATGGTCATATCGGGATGCTGCCGCCAAAACAACTCAAATTGAACGAGGTCACACCCGCTGCCGCCCATCCCAATTATGGTGTTCAAACCCCTCTGTACGACGACTTTGCGCGGACGTGTATCCTCGAATGGGGTCGCGTTGTCCCCAAAGACTTGGGTAGTCTGCTTGTTGGACTGGTCGTAGAGCATCACAACGTTGGTTGCTGGGTCGATCTCGAATGAGCACTGGATCTTCGCGATGCTGGAGCCTTCTACGTAGATATCGGCGGCATTGCCGCGGCCGAGTACCGCGAGGGTGTTTCTACCTGCCTTCGAGCAGATGTGGCCGATATCGAGAGCGAGCGTGCCATCGTTCCGTTTTGAAACGAAGGCCTCGTTCTCCTGGCGTGACACGACGAGCATGGCCCGCTTATTTTTTGGTTGAAGGGAGAAGAGGGCGAGGGGGTGGGTGCTTAGCCTAGGCATGTTGGAGTGCTGAAGGAGAATAGCGTGTAGGGTACGTACACTTGTTCTATACTGGAGCTTCGGCTTTATATCCTCCTCGAGAGCCCGTGCGCGCGCTAACTCGGTCTATACTTCTCCTCTTCCCCTCCCCTTGGAGCTCGGGCCACCACCCAGAGTGACGTCGCGTTGGCTCCTAGGCTAGCTCATACGACTAGCCCTGGCCGCTACGCCTCATTCTGTTCTATATAAGCCACTCTCATACAGAGCTTTCACAATCAACGCGGTCTTCACTTCTATTTCCTAACAGTGATTCATCCTGAGCCCTCACTGTGACATTACCCTATTACCTTATTTAGTATTTCGATAGCTTACGTAATAGATAATAATTATAGAATAGTGCTATTCACAACATCATGGCACGCGCCACGCCCTCTTTCATGAGGCTCGGGCCGAGAGATAAGAAAGCTAATTAGATATAAATAGAATATTAAAATTAATTCGTATAGTTACCGCCCATTCTATTATATAAGATAGTGAAATATTGAAATGTAATAAGGTGAATAAAATAACGAAAAACACAGCCAGCCTAGGAGCTAACGATGCGTCACTCTGGGCAATGGCCCGGGCTCCTAGGGAAGGGTTGATAAGGAGTAAATCGAATTCTAGTATAACAGGGAAATAGACTTAGAAATACCTACGATTAACTATTTAAGGATGACTACCTGGTACTTTATAGGGCGCGCTGTCTGTGTAACAGAACGCTTCAGGACTCCGTTTGATGAGGAGATTCCCTAAAAGCAACGGTTAATATGGTGAAACTTAGGAAATGGGGAAACGTTTGATCAAGCCTGGTCCCTAGGTGGTCTGTGCTGGGGACTCTCTCTGTATAAATAGCTAGATACTCAGCTTGTGTAGAAATCAGAGCACTCAACTTCCGATACTGCGCACCACGTGACAGAAACACCCTAGCCCCTCTCTTTCGCACCCCTGCTCACTCCACCTCTTCCAACACATCCGCTTTACCTGCCCGAAAATCATCCTGCCATGAAGCCTAGGGTTCTTCGAGGAGATGGACTGCTCAGAGCCCATAGAGCTCTAGCAGCGCTGGAGGAAGACCCGCAACAACCGGAGCGTACGAGATTGTTGTTCGGTGGCTCTCCATCATTGTATAGATCTCACCAGTCAGACAATTCACCACGCTCTCAGAGCACCAACCCCACCGGCGAGGAACAGCGACGTCGCGAGGAGCGAAAATGGCAACTAATCGTTGAGCGTCGGAAATCACGCCCCTATGAGCAATACGAAGCGCAAGCGACCGAAGAGCAAGCATGGCTCCAAGAAGCCGAAGAAAATGGGATCCGCCCTCAACCTGTTCACGTAAATTTCTACAGACTCGCGCACGATATCGTCAGGAAGCGCTGGGAGGAGCAGGGCATATGGAGCAACAAGTGGAATGATGTGGCCGACGGGGTGTGGAAGCATGAGCAATCGCTCGAGCCTGAGCCCGAGTCGGACACGGACACCGCAGAGGCGCGCATCCCCCGGTCCCTCTTCTCCATTCTTCCACCGGAGCCGGAGCCGGAGCCGCGAAGGGTCAAGAGCGATGAGGAGAAGCACCGGATGGCGGAGCGACGAGCCAAACTGGAACGCGACCGTGAGGCTTCCCGGCCATTCCATCAATTTGTCTACCAGTTATCAACAGAGCGCGAACGAATTCAACAGGAATCGGGGGCCGGATCCGCCGTTCTCCCCTCCCCCGCCAATATAAACACAATAGCCTACGCGCGCGTCAAGGCCGCCTGGATCAAACGCAAGATTTGGAACAACAACTGGGGTACGCTGCCTGGAATGACCTGGAAGCATGAGGATCCCCTTGTGGTCGACGACGCGGCTGACGAGCCGGCTCCCGTTGAGGCCGGTCCTCCTGAGAACAGTAATTATGAAGCTGGAGCTCTTCCCAGAATCATTTTTGGAAGCCCAATGCCAGTAGGATCCGGTGTTACCAATGCATCGTGGCAGGACTCACCGGCGGACCTTGTTTCATCCGGACTGGAGGACCCCGACCCCGAGCGTTCTCCCCTTTTCACCGACGAGCGGCCGAACCAAGCGCAGACCCACGCATCGGATAGCACCTCGCTGGGCCCCGTGCATCAATCGAGGGCGCCTAAGGCCTCCACAAGCGAAGCATCCCAGACATCAGCGGCAGCCTGGTGGTATACCTCCACGCCGAAGTCAGCGCGTGCGACCTCTCAACGGTACGGACTTCGCCGGCCTGCGCAATGGTATGACGGTCAGTCTGCAGGCGGCAGGCTCGACGAAACCTCAGGGCTTACCGAAGACACAGCGTTCACAGATCACGAGGCCGAGGGCAACAAGAGGCAGAAAGAGAATGGCGCAAACGGTGGCTCAGGCTCGGCCAGATTTGCTGTCCCGAGACCGCAGGATAAGGACGGCGTCGAGAGTTGCTCCGATGTTCCTGCCTGATAGGAAGGAATTGGCTAGCTGCGCATGCTAACTTAGACATCGGAACGGAAGATGGCAGAGAAAAGGGGCGATGAACGGATTCAGGCTTTCTAAAGATTAGAGACTGGCGCATGTCATGATAATTACATTTGGTTCGATTAGGGATTTACATTAGCTGACTGACACAATACACTACCTTTCGGTTCGTTGAGGTTTCCAAACCATATTTGTTGCGCTTCGTAACAGCCCGCTAGTTTGTCATTTAGCACCCCGAATAGGCGCCATCAGTTTCCATCATCAGAGTCTTACAAAATGGTAAGGGTGACCGGCGAGGGACCCTGCAGCTGGGGTCGCCATTTGGCGTACTTGGAGTTGTGCATGGTTGCGAGCCTGGTGGTCTCGAACTTTGACCTGCTAGGGGTGTCGTCGGCGCTGGCCGACCCTAAGGCTAGTTACGGTATCGTCCATCGGGCAGACCAGTATTATTTGGGGCTGAAAACCCCTTCACGTCCTGCATATTAGACACCAAGTAGACTCTTTTATCAAAAAATGTCAAGCAGCCACGCTTGACGGGTAGCCGGGATGAGCAAATTGATCTCTCGCTTGATCATCATTTCGCTGCTTCAGCCATTCGTGGTAACATGTCTTTGATATGTCTACGTAACTATACCTAACAATTCCTTCTGTTTAACACTGGCGAACCCTCCCTTTTCTCTTGCAATATATCACCATCTTCCTAGGTCCATGGCAGCAAAGGTTTCTCCGTTGATGTAAAATCTAAGCAATAGATTTTTCCATACAGCCGCAGTGCCGACAAATGGAAGGAAAGACAGAGGCTCGTCCGTCACTTTTAAAAGTGACTGGACAAGCAGAACACTCAGGCGCCATTAACGCCAGCGCTAGCGCCGGCACCGAAGCGCTTCTTGCGAGGCATGACCAAGCTCAAGACGGCGACGAGAGCTCCACCAGCGATTGGAAGGCTGCATGTTTTGCCGATGGCACCGACGATGGCGTCGAGGACGCAGGCCTTCAACTCCGGGGATGAGTCTTCACGATATCCGAGCGAGCGCCTAGAATGGCGGCCTGAATGTCGGCGGGCGGGACATTGGTCAGAATGTTCTGGATCTTGTTCTGGCTCTCGTTGAACAGAATTGCATTAGCAATGGCGAGGGCGACGGTGATGCCCACCGACTGGGCCAATGTGATAAAGCTGATGGCGGGCGCGATATTTTCTAGGTAGACAACGGCCTGAGCAACTGAAAACGACGCCTGGAGGAACATACCGGCTCCAACACCCAGTAAAACTGTGAAGCCATAGACCCGACTCGTGGCGGTTTCCTGGTCGACCGTATACATGAGAGCAGAGCCGGTCACGACCAAGAGGCCGCCTCCTAGATACCACGGCATTGTGTAACCCAACTTGGCCATCAAGCCACCATTGACAAAGACGGTGGCTACCATAACGATAATGTAAGGGAGCAACCGCACGCCAGCATTGAGCGGGCCGTCAGCGCGCGTGAATTGGAAGAACACGGGCACCATATAGATGGGAACAAAAGAGCACCATCCGCGACCGGAAGAATTGCACGGGGATAATGCGCCGCGCCTGCGTTGTGAACATGTTCCAAACCTGCTGGACGCTGAGAATAATAAACAGCACACCAGACACGAAGAACAGTGCTATGATGCGGCCTGAGTCCCACGGATACGTGATGCCGCCCATGTTGATAGCGCCGATGAAGGCCGTTAGCGCGCCAGCCTGCAGTACGGTGCCTGGGTAATCCATGTCAGACACACGGGCGCGGAACGAGGTGCCGGGCCGGGGGTCCCTGCTGGGAATCAGGAACAGGTAGACCGGGGCGCAGGCGGCACCGATGAAGAGATTGATGTAGAACGCCCAGCGCCAGCCTACGGTAGACTGGCTGAAGGCACCCCCAATGACCGGGCCCAAGACGATACCGAGACCCTAGGTGAAGCTAGTGCCAGAGACGTACAACGGGCGCTCGGCTATAGTGGTGGTGCCAGCGATAAGCGTCATGCAGCCGACGTAAAGGCCCGACCCTCCTAAACTAGTGATGGCGCGGCCTAGGATCATAACGTTCATCGAAGGCGCTGCGCCGCAGATGGCGGAACCGACCTCGAAGACAGCCACGTGAAAGATGTATAACCACTTGGCATCGAATTGGCCATATATGCGACCCCAGAATAGGGTGGTGGCCGTTGCGCATAGTAGGAAGCCTACACTCAGCCACGACAGCTGCTGGATGGCGCCGAATTCGTCCACGATGATAGGCTGCAGGTCAGCCACTGTGGCGTCGAGGGCATAGAGGAAAGTCGAAAAGAAGATAGATACCGCCGTCAGGTACCACTTCCACCCGTTGATGTCGCGCGGGGGCTTTCCTGGTTCCGCTGCATGCTGCTCCTCCTGCTCCTTGTCGACGATTGAGTGCACGATTGGGCTTGTTGAGCTGTCCGCCGCCATTGGAAGTTGAGGAAGGAAAACGTCTTTGTTGACGCTATTCAGCAGCCGGCATATTTCCTAAATAAGGGT
This sequence comes from Darksidea phi, assembly GCA_030770425.1. NCBI lineage: Eukaryota > Fungi > Ascomycota > Dothideomycetes > Pleosporales > Lentitheciaceae > Darksidea > Darksidea phi. The sequence goes on from JASJFT010000076.1 coordinate 122,973, forward strand.
TATGATTCGGTTTGTAATGCGTCGCTGCTCGCCTGCTGTGGCTGGATACTGTTTCTCCTGGACGGTGGTGAGCGTTCCTGGCTCACATAAGGCACCCGTGAAAGGTTGTTCGGCTGGGTTGAAGTATTGCTGCCGTTGAGGAGGCGGAACAGGGTGCGGGCGCCCCCTCTGTATAAGTCGAATGTTAGGGTTAACCAATCAGGAACTATGGTTGAGGGCCGCACGTGACCCAAAGGCGAGGTGCGATATAGCCAGCGTCCGGCTACGCTGATCCGGTATGCTGGTCGTAGGCCGGGGCGTGTCAACCTTCGAATTAAGAAATGTCATAAGCCGTTGGGAGCTATCAATGTGGGCGTTGGAGTGGGTCTGTGAGATGGACGAACAATGAGCGAGAGCGCGCAGTCAACTTATCGGTCTTTTCAATGCGCGGGCGCTATGAAGGCAACCGGAGCGATTTACACAGGTGGCTTCGACTGCAGCCACAGAGCCGCGATGCAACATGGTCGCGATTCTATCCGCTACCGGATGCCGTGATCAACTTCACAGAAGTCTAGCCTCGTTCTCAGTGGCCGAGTGGCCTTGTTGCCTTGCCACGCGGGATGCAAAAAACTTGGCACACCAAAACCTTCCAAAATGCCCCCCTTATACAATTTCTCACCAAAATCGCATCGCAGAGGGGTAAGAACAGCGCGAAATCATAGAGATAGCTTTTAAAGCTTTTATATTAGGTATAGGAAGTATAGTATTAACGGGCTAGCGCGCTAGATTTAGATATTAATAAAGCTACGTTATATAATAAAACTCTACGAAAATACGAACTTTTTTACTATAGTAAGTTAGAGATAACTATCTATATATATACTATCTATTAGAAATTATTCTATATAAAAATATAGTATGGTTGTTGAGATCTGAATTCTTGATGATCTTAGGTGGCATTTTGGTGTGCCACTTTTTTTTGACCCCGCGTGCTTGCCAAGGCCAAACAACAAAAAAAGTTCAGCCTTCTCACACGGAAGCTGTTCACCTTCCCCCAGCTGCGCACTCATACGACGATGGAGCCCTTGAGCGCGGTCGCAGTAGCGACAAGCGTTGCTCAATTTATCGATTTTGCCAGCAAGGTCATCGCCCAAACAACGCGACTGTACCGGGCGCAGCCGGATGACGAGACCGGCGAGCACTACCATCTCGAAAGGATCACACACAACTTCCAAAAATACAAGAACGATCTCAAGGAAATACTACAAGAACAGAGCAGTCACCAACTCAGTCTGTCGACTGACGACCAGGAAATCGTGCGCCTATGCGCAGATTGTGAAGCAATAACTTCCAAGCTTTTATCTGCTTTGGAGAGATTGAGAAGCTCTAAGAGGACATTTTGGTACTGTTTCCTGGATGCTTTGAAAACTGTCTGGAGCAACCCCGAAGTTCATTCGTTACGTCAGACCCTAGAAGCCTACCGACAGCAGATATCGTTGTATCTTTTAAGCTCTTTGCGGTATGCTACACCAAGCGCATCAATTTCTTAGTATTATAGTAATTATATCATAGCGGTCAAATCTTATTATCTCAGAAGAGTCACTCAAATCAACAGGAGGAGCTTTGCCCTCTACTCAAACAGACTCGAACAATGGTTAAGGGCGTCTTGGAGAAGCTAACAGAAGAACAACTCTGGCGGCAGGACATCATTCAAGCAATCCACAATGACTACGAACGAACTCGAGAAATCACGAAGGGCCTACATTCATCGCCTGCAATCGGAATGAAAGAGATATTGACCATCCAAAATCGCCAGCACTTCAACAAAGGCCTTCTCTCATGGCTTCGATTTACAGAGCTCAATTACCGAAACGAAAGGATCGATCAGGCGTACAAGGACACTTACGAATGGATATTCCGCGTACCAGCGGGCAAGCAATGGTCCGACTTCGCTAAGTGGTTATGCGATGATTCCGAGCCTCTATATTGGATCACAGGGAAACCGGCTGCAGGCAAGTCGACGCTGATGAAGTTCATCTACAATCATCCCAGTAGTGCAAAGCTATTTAAAAACTGGGCCCAAGGAAAGAAACTTATCAAATCTGCGTTCTATTTCTGGAATTCAGGATCCGAGCTTCAGATGTCCGAGGAAGGTATGGCACGTACACTTCTGTATGAGGCTCTTCGGGCAGAACCTGATCTATGGGAAATTGTTTTCCCTCATAAGATGGAAGAGTACATTATATTCGAAGACCCATGGAGTCAGCAGATAACTTGGAGTGAGATAATGCAGGCTTTTCGCCGCCTCGTTCAGAATGCTGGAGGGAAGTACAAACTCTTCTTCTTCATTGACGGCCTAGATGAGTTTAACGGCGACCACGAAAAGCTCATCGCCATGATTCAGGGCCTCCTGTCTCTTAATGTTAAAACATGCGTATCAAGCCGCCCGTGGATGGTCTTCGAGGATGGTTTCCACCAACGACCAAGCTTGAGACTCGAAGACCTCACGTATCAAGATATCAAGCATTATGTCAAATCCCGACTGAGTCAAAACCGGGGTTTCAAACAATGGAAACTTCTTGACCCGAAGTACGCATCCCGCCTGATTGGAAATGTGGTTCAAAAAGCGTCTGGGGTATTTCTCTGGGTACATCTGGTCACAGATTCACTTTTGCAAGGCCTCTCCAAAGGCGAACGACTGGAGGAACTGCAGCTGCGTCTGGACGCTCTCCCGCCTGACCTTGAGCACCTCTTCTGGAAGATCTTGAGTGGGTTGGATAGTAATAATATCAAACGAGCCTGCGAGTTCTTCCAGCTTTATCGCAGGTGCTTCAAGCGACCAACACTCCTCATGCTCTCCTATGCCGACGAATGCGGCCAAGATGTGGCTTTGGAAGTTCCTGTCAAAACACCTTCTATTATTCAATCCAACGCTCGCGCCGACATCATGCGCCGTCGACTTATTACCTGCTGTCAAGGCCTTCTCGAAGCGAAACCAGTCAACACCACTCCACTGTTCAAAATCGAAGTAGAATATCTCCATCGAACAGTTAAAGACTACGTAGAAAGACCAGAAGTCTGGTCTAAATTTTTATCTGTACCGGACCAGGAGTTCAACCCTTATGCCCGTTGGTGTAATGAACGAATCATCAAACTTCGGACTAGCAAAGCCCTCTTTTTCAAGTGGGCGAATGAGTTCTGGTCTATTGTTAGGGAAGCGATTGAGTATGCTCTACTTGCTGATCCCAAGGCTACGAAAGGACTTCAGGTGAAGTTCTTCAGAGCCCTCGATATCACAGCTGCACACCTTGCGAGTCCGAAAGTTGAGGAAAGTACCTCTTCTAGACAGCCAAATGTGCGCAAACTCAAAGAGTTGCCAATTTCCTGGACAGGCGCCAGATTTGGATGCGCCTTGAATAGGTCTTTCTTACATCTTGCCATTCAGAGCTGTCTATTTGAGTTCGTCCAAGAGGTTACATTACAACCTTCTGGGTTCGATCAGGAAGAGCTATCGCAAGGACTTTTAGTTGCTGTGTTGCAACATCGGCTCAATTTTGGGCTCCGCCTTAAACCCGACACGCGAATGCCAGCCGACATTATGGGTCTGCTCTTATCTCGTGGAGCTGACCCTAATCTCCCTATTCAAGATGCACTGAAACAAGCTTCTGGAGCAACGGGAGCATTTTCTCCATGGCAGGCTTTTCTACGCATGTTGAAAAAGAATCCGGATCTGACGCTGCAGCTTCCGTCGCATACCCCCCCGCCATGCTCAGCTTGTAGTCTTCCACGAGTTGATGTCCGGGAAGGCTGGGACACAAAGGTCGATCACCGACCTTCGGACGCTCCATTTAAGGCAGATTTAGACGAGGAGTGGGAAGGCTGGGACACAAGGGTCGATCACCGACCTTCGGACGCTCCATTTAAGGAAGATTTAGACGAGGAGTATGACTGCGCAAAACCCAGCCATTGTTACGGATACTATCATGTGGATACGCGCGATCAGACCTCATACCAAAACGTAGCAGAGTCCGATCCAGCCAAGTACCTGCGCGAATGCTCATACAGTTCTCAGTCGCTCATAGATATCATGAAGCTGTTTCTCCATCACGGTGCCGATCCAAGTCTAGTGAGAAAGCATCATGGAGATGTAGCTTGGTCCTTAGCGAAGAAGAAGCTCAATGAAAGAAAAGCCTGGGGATGGATGAGATCCAGCGCAATGTTCAAGTTAGGAAAGGGCTAAGCAGCTTCACAAGTCCTGTAGACCAAGGACCACATGACATGACCGACGATCAGTCGATGAAGTAACGGGTTTCCAGAGACAACCAGTTCCCATTTCCAGATACATACCTTCATTTACAATCAACTCGGTCCCCATTCTCTAATGCGCACCTCTCGCCAGTTGCAGGTCTCAATAGAGCTCTACCTGAGGCGCGCCAAGCACACTGACAAGCCCTTTCAGACAGCCTTGCTGACGATGACTCCAACTCTAGCAGGGACGGACACGGCCTATCAGCTGTACAATCGCGAGCGCTTTAGGCCCGCAAGCAGAATGGACAAACTAAAGGTGAGGAGGGCATCAAACATAATCAGAATGGTCAACAGCTGAGAAACTGTATGGGGAAGAGTATATAGCACCTTGCAATCTTTATTCTACCCCACCATTACACTTAATATTTGTGGTCCCGAGTTTGGTATCGTCCACAGGGCTCATGGCAGTGCCTAGTTTCACGTCCCTCTCTCTCTCTCTGAAAACACGTAGAATCAAGCTTTTGTGTATTTTCTCAAGGTCAACTCATTGGTGTGTAGGCAGCTCGCCCGTGAGGTACGTTAATTAAATAAATATAATAAAGGAAATAATAAAAAGATAAAATGGTACGGTTGAACAGGGACCGAACCGTGATAGGCCCAAGCTCCTATGGGAGGGGGTAGCTAGAAGTATATCACGGTTTGAAATGCTAGCGCCAATTCTCAAGACATGTCTCATTACCCTCCAACTGCGTATAGCGTAGCGTATCTCTCCACAACATGGCTCCTTTGGCGGGATCCTCGGCTTCTGGATTTCGAGCACCCAGCTCCGAACCATTAAGGTACAGACCCTTTGGTCTTGCGCTGAGTGGTGGAGGACCGCTCTTCAGCGCAGCGGCAACGATATCACTCGCTGATTTCTTAGCCAGACGAAGGGGCCCATTGGGAAAGAAGTAGGCCAGAATAGCTGCTATAGCTGGCAACAACAACTTCCACAAAAGTACGCGCAAGAACCAGCTCTTGCTCTGGCGAACTATACCGGTATTCACCAATCCGGGATCGATTCCAAGGACGGAAATGTTTTTGAGGATTGAATCCTGATCGAGACGACGTTGAAGTTCGGAGCTGTACACAGAAAGGTCAGATGGTTGTAGACTCAAATGGATGGAAGACATTGGACTAACATAGTGGTTACGCCGCACAGCTTGGATGCACCATACCGCCTGTATCCGGCAGCCCATCCAGTCTTATCATCCTTGCTTAAACTCCAGCTGCCTCTGGCAATAGGCTCGACACTTCCGGAACTGAAAATGGTGTTGTATCTAGCCTCTTTGAAAGCTCCGTTCCACGAGTTGCGCGGGTCATGCGGGCTGGCAAGTAGCGATACGTCAGCTTATTATCATCTCAAGACATTGGTGTTTGAAAGCTCTCGAGTGAACCCACTTGTGAGACCAGCTACTGATCCAGAGCACTCGCCCTACCTCACGATCCATGCTCTGTAGTAACAATACCGTGAGGAGCCAGTGGCCCAGATAGTTGGTTGCGAACGTCATATCCAGCCCATCTCCAGTCCACGTCTGATTCTCAAACTCCTCGTAGCCGGCATTGAGGACGATAGCGTGGATGCGAGGGATTATACCAGCAGCAACACGCTCGTTGATTTCGGCCGCCACCTCCCGGACGTTGCTGAGTCGCGATAAGTCGAGCGAGATCTTCTCGTGCGAATGTGAAGAGGCGCTGTTGCCCGGCTGCGGGCTGTGAAACGAACCTCGATCGACGAGGGCGGCATCGAGAGAGTGTGCAGTAGCGGTATTACGGACCGTATACACTCCGTGGTAAGATGCGTTCAGCTCCGGCGATGAAACGATTTGGGAAACGGTGGCGCTGCCAAGACCTCCATTTGCTCCGGTCATGATAATTGTGCCTTTCAGACGCGTCATAGTTGCATTTAAACGATGCAGAAGGTTTGTTATATGGCAGAATGGGACTACCCAAATGGACAAGTGTCAAAGGCGACAAAATCTGACTAGATCAGGAGGAGCAAGGGCGCTCACATTAGAGAATGCATGAATGTGGCACAGCAGCACAATCCTACCAGCACAGTTGGAGTTTGCGCGCCGCTTCCACCAATCATATGTTTTTGCCCTGTAATACCCGGTGGCACGATGGCCTTATTCCTTACCCCGCCACCTCAACATTTTTGCACTGGACATCGCTTGTACGGGATTATTTTGTGGGGATCGGCGCGTCATCCGCCTTTCCTTCCGACGCTTTCACTCTTACTCTTCAGGGAAACAGCAGGAAAATCAAGAGAAGCCTCTCATGACGGGGTCTTTTGTGTCATACCCAGAGTGCTCACCGAAAGATGTTGACGGAAAAGCCTATGATTACATTGTTGTTGGAGGTAAGGCTGGGCTCGCTTTCGGGATTGTCCTTCTCTAACCGCGGAAATGCAAAAATCTAGGTGGAACGGCCGGTTGTGTTCTCGCTTCACGTCTGTCCGAGGACCCGAACGTTTCCGTTCTTCTAATTGAACGAGGACATGTGAAGAATAACCTTGTTTCGCGAATGCCATTACTGAGCCAGAATCTGTTTTGGACGGATACCTTGCAGGTTCAAAGCACAATCTGGTCAGAGCCGATACATGGTGCCCACGGGAGGAGCAATCGGCTTTGGGCGGTCAACGGCATTGGTGGTGCTTCTCGCCTCAACGCCATTCTCTGGACTCGAGGCAGCCCGGGAAATTATACAACGTGGAGCAATATGGGCTTAAAAGATTGGGCATGGGATAAGGTTGAGCCCTACTTTAGGAGGCTTGAGAATGTTATAGGGCCGTCAGATATGCTTCAGTCTGGTGTGAGAGGTCGTGGCGGACCCATCGAGTTGCTCAAGCCCCCGTATCCGTTCAAGTGGCTAAAGTAGTAAGCCTCCTTCGAGCTTGGGGTGAATGTGAACCTAAACTAATATTCATCTCGCAGCCTCGAGAAAGCGGCTAGAAACATTGGTCTTTCGACTTTGGACGACTGCAACGACCCAGGAGCCCCTTCATGCGGCTACTTTCCCCTCGAAACTGCCATTGACAAGAATGGTGAAAGGGTCTCGGCCTTGACGGCGTACCTGAGCAAAACCGTTGCCCGAGAGAGGATTAAGCGGTTAAGCGTGTGCACTGGCACAGTTGCGTCTCGCTTGGAAATAGCCGGCGACGAAAAAATTGGGCGTGCCGTCACTGGGGTCTATATTCGGTCTTCTACTGGTCCAAAAACGGGCAGGGACTATCTCGTCAAAGCCCGAAGAGAGGTCATTCTAGCTTGCGGAGCCATGACCACCCCCCAATTACTGCTTCTCAGTGGGATTGGACCCAGTGGGGAAGACTCGACCGAATCTAGTCTCGGCATACCCCTCATCAAAGAGCTGCCTGCCGTGGGAGCCGACTTCTCTGACCACTACGCCATCCCGATAATGCTCGAGCTACCCAGGAAGGAGACGCTACACTTGCTTGAGAGTGCAATATGGGGCCTTTGGTATATACTTTTATGGATCTTCACCAGAAAAGGGTTGGTGGGCTTCAGCTCAGCACCAACTGCTATCTTCCTCCATACGGACTCAATCGATGAGGCAACGATGCAAGTTACGACATCTCATACACAGGACCCATCGCAAAATTACGAAGTTCCTAATATCGAAATTATGATCATACCTCTCAACTCACTTGAACGCGCCGTGCCAGGGCGCTCGCTCTTTTCTATCTATCCCACAATACTGCAGCCTCGGGCAAAAGGTAAAGCTCCAAATCCACTCCTATAGAGGCGAATGACCAGTAATCACTAACGCTTCATTAACAGGCCGCCTCGAGATAACGAGTATGGACCCCCTTGTTAATCCCAAAATAACGCATCCAATGTTCGGCCACAAGGACGATCTAAAAGCGGCTCGGCTCGCCGTTCGCTTATCTATGCGGTTGGCTGCCGAGTTCCAAACGCTATATCCATTCTCAGCTCCCTTTGCATTTGCGCCTGGTAATGAACTGCAGGCTCTCAGTGAGTGGGAGAAGCTAGGTGGGGTCGAACCATCACCCGTTGAAAAGACGGTCATAGGGTCAACACTAGCAAACAAGACATGGAGTGACGTTACTGACTACGAGATCGATGACTACATGCGGAGGGTAGGCCACACTGCTCTTCACTTCTCGAGCACATGCCCTATGGGTACGGACGAGAAACATGGAGTCGTGGATCAGAGGCTCTTGGTCTTCGGCTTCAAAAATCTAAGGATTGCAGATGCGAGTGTACTCCCCAAGATCACAAGCGCACACACGATGGCTCCTGTTCTGATGGTTGCTGAGAGGTGTGCGGATTTTATAAAGAGCACTTGGAGCGGTACACAAACCTAGTGCACTTTGCATCATGAACAAGTTCCATGTACTACGCCTAAAGTTATTCCTCGATTGCATGAAAGGCAGTTTCTCTCATTTTCTAGATAGCTTCTTTACATGATATCTTACGCCCTCCAGTATCACGGACTGTTGCACCCACCAAACCAAGGGGGCTACATTGCAAAGTTACAGGAGCCCGGCTGTAGCCCATATCCCTATACCTTGTGCTCTTATCGAATGAGTAGCAGCCATCGCGTCGTCAAACTCGCGGAATAACCCAAAAAGGTAACGCAAAAAGGCATTTCGTCCCGAATACCTTGAAACGCAAGAAGATTGTTGGATGCAGTCATCAATTGTGATTACCTGAGGCGTCACGACATGACTGCGAGGGCAACGGCTCGAGCCTCATGAAAGAGGGCGCAGAGGCCGTAGAGGTTCAGCTGTTATGGATTCTCCGCTATCGATTTACCGTTATCGATTTAGCCGTTAAGGCTCATCAGGCTCCCTGTGTATTACGGAACACCATCATCACTACGGTTCCGAACATCCCTAAATTAGGGGGGGCACCCCTAATTAGGGCCCCGCCCCGCCCTAATTTAGGGGTGCCCCCCCAATTTAGGGATGCCCGGAACCGTAGTGATAGCAGTTGGTGCTGAGCTGAAGTCCACCAATCCTTTTCCGGTGAAGATCCATAAAAGTATATACCAAAGACCCCATATCGCACTCTGAAGCAAGTGTAGCGTCTCCTTCCTGGGTAGCTCGAGTATTATTGGGATAGCGTAGTGGTCAGAAAAGTCGGCTCCTGCGGGGTTATTCCGCAAGTACGCAAGCGCTTCCTTCTCTTACTTCGGCATCATTCGCAACCATTACGTCATAGCGCGCCCCCATCAAAAGCTGCTCGCATGAGTAGACCTCTCCCTCACTTCTTCACCTCCCTCAACTCCCCTCAACCCCAACTCAACCCCAACTCAACCTCTCGTGAGCCTCCCTTCTTCATCTCCCTCAACTCAACTCAACCAAAGCTTACATTTTCGTAGCATCAGTCGCAATGAATGATGAAGTTGAGCTCAGCCCCAGCGAGCTTCGACGTGCGGTCAGCGTTCTCACGCATTGTCTCTGAGAGAACCACGTAACATTTGGCATCATCGGAGGCGCTGGCTGTTCTTTGTACTTCCTCCAGTACCAGAAAGCATATCGCGGTACCCGGGACATCGACATTGTCATACAGGCAGACCCCGATAAGCAGATGGACGCTGAGCGCATTTCGCAAATACTTTACACGAACCACCCTCAACATTTCGTCAAGAAAGATGCTGGATATAGCGTTTTCGTACCAGCTGTACGCATTCCTGGAGATGACGGTGAAGAAGGCTCGTGGAAGTTGAGATCTTCGATTTTGAGAACTGGAAAAATCGACCCTAGTACGACCTCTCCAATCCGGACAACAACCGTGTCGACTTACTCCACTCATTTCACTGAATGCCCTGAAGTGTTCGGACCAGAACGGCAAGGCTGAATGCACCGGGTATTACAAGGCAAGCCCGCTTTTGGGTGGCAAAAGGCCCTCCCATGAACGGGCGATACCGAGGTTCGGTGGGGGGAGGCCCGTGTATGGAAGCTACGAGAATCAAATACCTTGTTTTATATACGTTTTTGCTAGCACCTAGAGGTACCAAATTCCGTCCTATTCTACTATAATACCGAAAACACCTAATCGTCGCCTTATATATTGAGAACGCGTTCAGATGTGGACCCTCAGAGAAGAGGGTTATTAATAGAAAGAGATTGCGTAGAAGCTTAGGATACCTATTCCTACTATCTTACGCTACCTAAATACCCCTACGACGCCGTAAAATAGGCCCTGGAGTACTACTAGTAGACTAATGAGTAGATAGAAGAGCGCTTGGAATAGGCCCTGAAGTACTACTAGGGGACTAATAAGTAGTAGGATTAGACCCTAGCTATTAGGAAGGCTTAGAACTAGTTACCGAACTTACCTAATCTAAACCCGATTAAAAACGTATAGAGACTACTTAAATATCGAATCTCGAAGTAATTCTCTTATATAGAGGCAGAGTAAAGGTAATATCTATTAGAGGAGTAGGAAATAATTAGCTTAGATAACTATTTAAAGTATATTCGAGAGATAGGAGATCCGTACTAGGTAGTAATTCAGGCTAGGGTAACTATACGAAGTACTAATAGAATGTTATTTTATATATAATATATATAGAAAACGGCATAGCGTGAGCACTCGGTGGCGCTCGGGAGAACCCTCGGCATCGCCCGTTCATGATACCCCCTTGTACCACGAGGCTGCACTTCAAATAGTATGCAAGTGCGGGCCGATATCGTACGTGCGTTGGACCAATTGCTCCTCCTAGATGATTGACCGGTCTGACATGCATGCCGAGACGGAAGCGCCGAGGTATCCCCGCTCGCACACCGTTCACGAGCTTACATAAGTCCCAGCTAGATGTTAGGCGACATGGTTCATGTACTAAAATTATATCATTATGGCGAGACATCACTTGCATTCTGCGTTTGCCTCGGTGTGGTGTAGAGTACCGGCATATGATTGGTGGGAGTACAAGCGGGGAGGGTAGCGAGTAAGGGGCTCAACAAAAGACCGCCGACCGATGATATCAAAACCCGTCGATTTCCCATCCATTCGTAGCGCTAAGCTAGTTGGGGGGGAAGCCGCCCGGGCCTAGAAGCCGCCTATCTATCTAAATTGGGCCGTCCTTAATCGAATAAGTAGTAGCCATCGCGTGGTGAAACTCGTGGAATAACCTAAAACGGTGATACAAAAAGGCAGTGCGTCCCGAATATCTTGAAACGCAAGAAAGTTGTTGGTTGCAGTCATTGCCCGTGATTGCCCGAAGCGTCACGGCACGACGAGAATAGTCGTTTATATAAACATCTACACGAAACAAGAGATTCATACTTAGAGAATGACTTATACCACAGGCAATAGTATGTGGCAGCATTAGTAGCTTAGAGATAGCACACGAGATATAGAGTACGCGAAGAGAACACCTAAGATGGTAAGTCATCGGAGTAGCAGGAGGTTAATGATGAGGTCCTTACCGAGAGCGAAAGTTAATAGTGGATTGCCTAGCGCTGATCGTATCCAGATAGCCACCTGCTCGGCCGTAATTGTGACTCTAAGAGGGGAAACTTCTTCCTCCGGTGTAACAGCTATCTCAGATTTGGCCTCCGCTGGCTCTATCAATGCTTTCTTCTTCATGTCTAGACTAGACTCGGCCAAATCCGCCGCCGGAGCTGCTACCTTGTGCTGGGTAAGGTTGCCCCCCTCAAGCAGAGTCAAGAGAAACTCCTTGTTTGCTGCCTTGGAATTGGCTATAAAATCTCTCAATGTGGCCTGGCCGCCTCTGGATTCGATGAGTTGGAGAGTCTCATTGCATACGTCATCGGAACCGAAATTGTAATCAGAGTATAACTTCGTCGTCCCTTCGGGCGGGGGACTATGAATTTTCATTCTCCAGAAGGGACTTGATACACTTTCCTTTGAAGCAGACACCGAGATATCGCGATATGCGCCGAACTCGAGGAAGATTTGCATGGCCTCAGTCCAGTCCCCGAAATCGGATCCACGGGCCCATATTTGGGAAAGGAGAACATACCAGAGGCTTCCATCAATGTCAGATAGTGCCTTCTGATTGGGGTGGCAACCTTGTTCGAAAATCCACCTCAGAATGATGTTCCTTCCATTGTGGCCGACGGAGCGGTCTAAGAATCCGAAAATGATCGTTAGGACAAGGCTCCCATCGTTCACTCCGTCATCCACAGAAGGTCGCATGTCGCTAGTGAAGTACTGGTGAAGTCCGAAAAAGGCTGCACAATGTGAAACCGAGAAACTGCCCCCTATGTGAGGGACTGTTGGACCAAAACCGAGGCCCCCGAAGTTAAGTTTGTAAGGGTCTTTAAGTTGTACCTGCCGGTTGCGTATCCTCTCGAGATTCCAAAGTGCCTGTATGACCTTCTCAGAGTCTGGTCCCAGGTTCTTAGCCGACAAAATGATAATCACTAACTCCGCGGAGGCGTAAAAGTCGTCAAAACCTGCCTTCTGTAAATGCAGCAGAGCGAGCTCAGCGACAAAGGTTTGGTAGATTGCTCCAAAGATGTTGAATCCTTGGAGCCGAGCTGATCGTTCTTGTTCCATCTCTTTCCTAAGCAAGAACTCTTGGACTGAGCGGTGTGTAAGAGCGATCCGGCTGGCCAGAGGCTTCTCTCTGAGACATTCATTTCCAACCTCACCAACTAATGGGTCATCGTCAGACTCGATGATTTCGAGAAGGCCTTTGCACCGCTTATATAGCTGCCGCCGGGCTCGTCTGAGCCGCAACTTGACTTCATTTTCGTTCTCGTGTAAGAAGCGCTGCTCTTCAAAGTCAGGCTTCAATGTAAATTCGGGGTCAGCATTGTATTCTTCTAGAAGCGAGTATCTCAGCAAAGACATCCGAAGACCGTATTTATTTCCCAATAACTTCAGAACAATGGCAAATGTCTGCGCGGATTGATCTCTATCCGACTTGTTAATGGAGTCGAACAGCTGCTGGAAGAGATCTTCCACTTCCGGAGGTGTTAAATCGACTTTGCGCTGCAGCTCCGCAAACGTATCTCCGTCATCGCAGGCGTTGTCCAATAGCTTGACCACTAGAGCCACCCACAGGAAGACGCCACTAGAACGCTCCGTCACTTGAGAAATCAAGGTCCTGCCTCCACCCTCGGGCTTTTCTAGGGCGAGAAAATTCTTATTGCCTTCCAGTTTCTCACGGACAAAAATGAGGATATCGCCATAGGTCAAGTCTTGCAGCCTGATACCTTGGGGTCCGGTGAAGCTGTCCAGAAACACATCGAACTCCCTGCTCGACACACAGAGTTTGATATCGCCTTGGGTCTTCTTTGTCCAATCTGAGAGCAGCTGGGTTAGTTGTTTGTATCCTTCATCGCAGCTCTCTTGGAGTTCGTCGAGGCCATCGATAAACAGGCAGAAACATCGCTTTTCATGCCGGTTGCGATAATCCAAGAGCCTGTCGAACGCATTGCGAATATCGTCGCCGTCAAAATGAAGACTGACTTGTGTCTGCCATGGCAGTGCCCCGACCCGGGACCACTGCTGGGGAAAAACGTCTCGGACCAGCTCGGTGCATTGTTCAAGCATTTCATAGAGGAGCGTCCGAAGCAGAGCAGTGATTGAGTTTTCCATCTCCGACCCAGGCCGCCAGAAGAAGAATTTGCCAACCACCAGTTTCCTCCCTTCTGCCCAGGTCTCCAATAGCTGCTTTGTCTGTTCGTGCTTGCACAGGGACTTCATGAGTGTTGACTTCCCTGCTCCAGGTTTGCCGGCGATATGGAAGATCCCGTTACGGGATTCTAGCCATTCCCTGAAGAGCGTTCTGCCCCTCAAAGCTTTCTGCTCTTTCTGTGGCAGCTCCTCGAAGATCCATTCGAACGTCTCGGAATACGCTTTCCCGACCAGACCATATCTCCGATGCATCTCTGGAAAAGAAAGATGGCTCAGAATGCGATGGCTGGTGATCGAGTCTAGCGCACTATCAGAAAGCCTGAGAAGACTCTCCAACTTAGCGGCGGCCTCCCCACCTATGTGACTGAGTGTTACCCCCCGCCGCAATGCCCCAACATGCCTCTGTAGACTCGCTAAGTCATCTGCATTCGATTGCCCCGTCTCGGCAAGCTTCTCGAGCGCCTTGATTGTATCCGACCCCATCACGACGGCCAGTTGCACTTGCAGCAGCTCGCGGCACTCATCCGCCTGCGCCTTGAGCTGCTTTTTCTCCTTCTCGCTCCACCAGCTCCGCAACGCTGCGGCGGCGCTTTTCCGGAACGACTGCGGATCTTTCGCCTTGATGCGCACCAGCATGGCGAGTAGCTGGTCGGCGAGTGCGCGACACTTGATGGCGATGCGAGCGAGCGCCTTCTCAGCATCGTTCTGTTGGAAAGCCGGCTTCGCGGAGAGAATTGCACCCGACATCTTGGAGAGCTCACTCATGACGAAATCGAGCTGCTCGTCCTCAGCGGGAAGGCCCGAGACCGATGTGTAGACATCGTAGGCGCTCGAGACGAGCCCGACACTCATCTGCACGAATTGGGCGATGGCGGCCGCGGCGCTTAAGGCAGCGAAGGGATCCATACCGGAGGAGGGGTGGCTCTTCGGGCCGGGCCGGAGCGGGAGATGAGAAGCGGGATGAGATACAGTTTAGAATGAATTTGTGATGCATCTACGAAAGAACCTCATAAGATCATATCGCTTAGGCTGCCGGAGGGCCTCATTGTCAGCTCCCGCTTCTCTTCTAAGTATATCTAGCGCTAGCCAAAATTTGCCTTCTTAAGCGAGGCTGCAGTAAAAGCGGTTAAATAAGCTGGCGAATTGGGTTCCTGGTCATACGGTTCCTCACCCCACCAAAACAGGCTTCCTACAGAAAAGACGCGATATCCATCACCAACACTTTTCGATATAGATACCTATAAGTGGGCTATATAATCAACTAGCTATAATCTTAGTCTCAGTATTTATAGGAACTGGCATACTACTACTATTAGGGTATACAGTATCTCCTGGTCTATCCCTGCTTGTGCGGCCATGCTGGATTCGCAGTTAGCGTGCGATACCTGACGCAAGAGAAACAGCCGAGCCTGGCATGAATGTTGAGGGCTAGTTCTTACTTCGACCTTTTCTTCTTGGAGTTGCTGGACCTAGCGTTGATCGTAGTGTCTAGAGTCATTGGCCAGACGCTTAGTTGGCTATTTTTATATTTGTAAAGTTGTAAACGAACGTTGGCTCGCCCATGGGGTACTGGAGGCCTTTTATCCCCTATGAACACACTTCAGCTACGGCTTTCACACGTCACGGCCGATACTAAAGTTTAGCCCGTCTGAGGCAGTGCTCTACGTATTGATCAGATCGTGGTGCTCAAGCAGGTTGCCCACCCCACTTATACGCGCTATCTCCGCCTACTCCATCTAGATGTATATCTTACCATCTTCTAGTTCTACTTCCCGCCGATATATCCAATGAATAGTTGTATAGACCTCAATCTCTAGCAGGAAGACCACATCTCAAGCTCTATAGAAAGGCGACTAGAGTACGCAAGCGAGATAGGAATGATGCATGTAGTCGACAACGAGGGCGCGTCGCGGGCAGGCGTGGACTTGATTTTCGCCACGAACAGCTTTGCACTAAGCAATTAGGAAGGTGAAGTATGTATCGGCGTTGTGGACAATATTATACCTACGGCTGGCGTTACTTGAGGAACACGTGAAGTGAAAGTAACACACTAACCCGCCATATGCTCCTGCATGCGGGTAAATGGCATGGCAAATGTGGGTGTGTTGTGTCGCCTGTGGCTGTGATATACGGTGGCCGGTCACACTTGGCAATTGAGAAAGGTAGTCTTGAATTAGATATACCTGAGTCTTCAGTATCAAGCCCTTCATACCACCGACGTGCCATTGCCCCAGAAGAGGATGTGCTCCTCCATTATTTTCCGGGCCTTGATCGTATCTTCTACCGACGCAGTTCTCCAAATATCTTCGATTACTCGTGCATGGGACGAAGACTCCCACTCACGGCTTCACTTAAGCGCTCGCACAAATTCCGCAAGCGCGTATGGAAGCGCAATCGCTCATCCACAGTTATGTTGTGCTCAGCCAGCTACTGCTTATTGGGGATGGCGGTGTCTTCGCGTCAGGGACGGAGCTCAGGAACTGAAATTGAGGAGGGTTGTGCGACGTGTTCGAAAGAGCGCTCTCTTGTGTAAAGCGCAGAGGAGGAGAGCTCTAATCGAAGGAGCAAGTCCGTCAACATTCTAGGGTATGCGGGCTCGGGCTGCGCAGGCGTGGCAGGGTAGGAGGGTCGGCTGTGCACGTTCAGCGCTTCCTAAAACGAGGGAATGTAGAGTGACTGCAAAGGTCTCGATAGCACACGCTATCACGTCGATTTGGTTAATGGTGGGTAGTCGGTGCTAAGCGTGGGCTACACGTTTTCGCTCGACTTCGTCTTAGAAATCGTTAAGCGATGGGCTCGTTGGATCAAGGGCAAGATTCCACAGCAATTCATGGGCTAAGCAACTTAGCACGGACCTTCAACCCAATAAGCTTACCTTTGCCTAACCTGTGCGCTTTCAGTTCGCCAGCACGATAGTTCGATGATGTCCTGAAAAGACTATTCAGGCTTGCCGTCTAGTCGCCGTCGAGCGAGCAACCGTGTGCACTCCACTGTAATTTTGCCTGGCACCAAGCTTTCACGTCCTTGAAATGTGGTTCATCTGCTGAAGCTACCACTTCGTCTTCCTATAACTGGATTCCTAGTGTTTGCCGCACCTTGTTGTGGATTGTAGGCGGAAGCTCAGCCAAGTCCCCAACAACGGTGCCGGCCTGGCACACATTCTATGTCGATACGTTTGCGGAGATGTTCGCTAGGACTGGGGATGCGAGAGCCTTGAGAGCGTGTATCGTGTTCGGCGTTACGGCGCGAGCGAGTACTCAGAGATGCGCTTCGGGACGTCGGAAGGGCTGTCATCTTCTCTTGGGCGTCATGTTCTGCGGAGCGTTGGAGTAATGATTGGTGTGTCTCCAACAAGGACTGCTGCGGGGTACGGAGCGCTTTTTGAGCTGGCGCTTGCGTTTGCGATGATGGGTTCGGAAGTGATGAGGCGCGAGGTGTGCGGATATCGGCACATAGCGTTTGTGGCGCTGAGCTGGGTTGCAGGACTGGGAGTGGCTGTCAGGTATGTTTCGCTCCATCGAAAGGAGCATGTGCATGTATTGGAGGGCGAGGTTGTGAAGAAGTATGCTGTGTTTGTTGATAAGCGACCGAGAGCCGAAACAATCAGAGAAACCTTGGCACCACCGAGCTTTCCGCCAACCGCCCGAGTGCAACCAACCACAATGACATGAATTTTATCGAAACCACTATATCTCCCATATCCGTTCTATCTGAGTCCCCTGTACACGATGATCGAATGTCGGAGTGTTCAGTCAAAGCCTACGAGTTGCCGAAATGTGGGGTGGTACCCTTGAACATACGCATGGATCTCAACCCGAAGCGTCTGTGTATGCTAGGGCGTGCCGTCAATCGCAAGCTGTATCGCTTGCCCAGCCACAGTTTGTTGTCCCCTAGAGTGGAGCATATCGCGACGCCTTTGATAATGAAGAAAGGGTGGACGTGCCGGACTGGTAGAGCGGTCAAAGCACCGCTGTTTATTGGTCAGTTGCCGAGAACGACCCTGCGCAACTATTTTCCAACTAATCTAGCTCTTTCCTCCACCAACCCTCGGTCCGACATCAAGACGAGTGAATACAATGCAGAAGCCTTTGGTGACGTTCTCAGATGGAACCGCAGTTCCTCTGGACGGAGAATATCACGTGGATCCGTCGAATCCATTATTATCGAAGAAGTACTTGGAACCGTGGTATCCTCCCAGTGTGACACGCGTCTTCGCAAGCGGCAATACCGCGCGAGTAGGGTTTCTTTCGGATGGGACCGTTCTCAAGTTCGCATTTGACAGAGAGGAGCCCTGCCCTCTTCCCGGCTTGTGCCTCGTACATGCAAACTATGGCATCCGTTGAAACTGCAGCACCGGCTCTGTTCGCTCGCGATATCGCCGCGTACAGTGATGCAGAACTCGACCACTATCTCGAAAAGAACGGAAGGTTAGGACGGGCCCTCTTGCCCTCGCTCTGCGGCTGCCTTGATAACACTTCGGAGGTTCGTCGACGTCGAAGACCCAGAGAACTTGCCAGATGATTTTATCCAGCGATTAAGGTAATGGGGGCTCTCGGTTACAAGTTCAGCTGACTCCTTTAACAGCTGTACACAGAGATCGGACAGACTGCACAGGCGCAAAGACCGAAGCTCGTCCAGTCGATCCAGACCAACTAGCCGCCGCACTTCGGCAATGCGCTGCCCGAGAACCGTCGCCCTCTATCGCAACAACCGCATCGTCCATGCCTGAGATGGAAAAATACCAGTTCGACCTGCAGTACCAGACCAGGTGCTACAACACGCTTGTCGAAGCCGGTGGCCGGCCTTCACATCCGCTCAGTCGCCTCGAGGATATTATCAAGGATCCGGGAGAATACCATGAGATTCTATCGTTCTGGCAAGGCACCTATCCGAACGAGGATGAATGAAGGGTGTTTTCAATACAACTGCAGAGGTGGCAAGGCTTCCAGAGGCTGCAACGCTATGCGCGGGCGCAGAATGGCTACGACTACTGGCGAAGCGAGTAGGAGAATCACTGCAAGATGCACCGCTTGCAATACAGCGAAGGCCCCGAGTGCCAGACATATTATTGGGGGGGAATTTACCAGGGTACCGAAGCAGACTGGGAACGCAGATGGCAGCACAGAAAGAAGTACAGCGATAAGCGGACACTGTATGTCCGGGGATACACGCCATGGTGGGAGTTCGTCGAGTGCAAAGGGCGGGTGATAGAGGGGGAAGGCTTTCCCAAATACGCCGAAGCTCTGAAAGAGCGTCTGACAAGACATGGATTCACACGGACATTCCAGCTCGACGAGGATCTGGCTCGGCAAGACAAATTGACGAACTGGATCGAATATCTTGGCTACGAGTACTGGTGGTATGACCAATTTTCCATCACTGGACATGAACAAAAACAGCATGATAAAGCCTGGAAAAAGCTCGTTGCCTCGAAGGTGCTAAAACCTGGGGAGACCGAGGAGAATCTATGGGGTCTTACGGGCTGCGAGTGAAAGAGGAAGGGCAGAGAAGGCTGTACAATCCGCAATGTCGGCGGTGTCATCTGCTAAGAAAGCGGTATCTAAATCACAAAAGTCCAGGCTGTCTCCACAACAACTTCAAGAACGATTTATGGCAGCACAATCAACGCTTGAAGCAGCACGGAAGAGGCATGAATCGATTAAGAGACGGAATGATCTTGTCGGTGAGTTCTGTCACCAGACCAGAGTTACCCGGATTGCCAAACGCGACGCGGAGTGCCACAGGAAATTGCTACGGTGGATGCTAAAGCAATATTCCCTGATTGAGGCCGAGTTGAACGCATCCAACGCATCCAACGTGGCTAGAAATAACTCGGGTCGGAAAGACAGCGGGAGAAAACGCAAACGAGTCAAACACGATCCAGGTAAGCGTATTCCGCCGCGCTTCAATCGCCCGCGAGAGTTCGTTCCTAAGCAATTCGTTCAACCTTATCTGACGTTCAAAGGAACCTTCAGACGTTATCAAACCCCTCGTCGCGCATAATAAGTCGACAGGCACTAAGGATGGAAGGGCTGCCCGCGCACTGAAAACACTTGGGCTTAGTACTCCATTGATATGTCCCATAGGTGAATAGGCAATGGAACTGGCAAAGTTCTTCGAGCCCTAGAGCTGAACCAGCTTCCGGATCGAATTAGCGAGCCTGTCACTGCGGCCGGCGGCCCATGGCCAAACCTACTTTAGCCAATTTGAAGTCAATCCTCCATCAAGGGGACGTGCGGGTGAGGAAAATCGAATGTCGCAAGCGTGAGGATAGCATTCGCTTTGTTTTCAACGCGTTGATTTTCCGTGATCTTTTTATACTCTTCACACCAAGCGACCAGGATAGCGAACCTTTTCGAAGGCAAAAATAGTCGCTCTCAGCGCAGCACAAATTCTTTGGCAGTTATCTACGAATAAACTGCTGGAAGGGCCGCGACGGCGCCTCTACCGGCACCGAATCAGCGCTGAGGGAGGTGTGAATGCCGGTAAAGGCCGTCGCGGCTAGCGATAGATGTGTTTTGATGACAGTGTTGTTGTAATTCCAAAAATTGGGTTCTCGCTGTTGGTTATTGCAGCTAGATTCAGCCACAGAGGCTTGACATCGTGGCTCCTGCAAGGGGATGACTAAGCAGTCGGAGGCATATTTCTCCGGAGTTTACTGCAGCTATCTCTCAACCTCGCATTAATCGTATTTCCCCTGCCCCTTGAAGTCCCTATGGGTTCTTACACACCCTTGTTATTGCCAATATTTTATTGTTTCGCTGATGAAGTACCCTGCTTCCAATGACCACTCTCACACTCGACAACGTACTAATGATAGCAGATCCATCGGACACCATTATGTCGTTCAGCGTCGGCAAATTCCTTACCGGCGGTAAACATACCTACAAACTTGTGGAACGGCTTCAGCCGAACCAGACCGTTCTCTCTACCATCTGGAAAGCTGAAATTCTTAATAACTCCAGATATCAAAGGCCGGCGAAGTGGTAAGTATACCACGTACTATCGGAGAATGCCAGTGTCTAATGCATGTCTTTCAGGGCCATCATCAAAACTGCCACGGCAAAAAGGCAAAAATGGCTCAGAAGAGAGCGCGAGGCATATGAGAGGCAGGCAATCTATCAGAGCCGCCACATTCGGTCTTTGTATGACGAGATCAATCCGTATATAAGCGAAAACGGCTTCCATGGTAACACCGCTGCCTTGGAAGAAGCCGTGCAGTCGAATCCCTACTGTCTCGTACTGGAATATCTCGACGTGCCGCTGAGCGCACTTGACCCAGCTAAGTACAAGGATAATCCTGTTTTCATGGCCGCACTCTTCAAGGGCATGTTAGGAGGCGTAAAAGACGTTGGCCTCACCAAAAATGTCTGGACAGGTGAGTCTGGAAGGCCGATCAAGCCTAAGCGACTACCTATTCCCCTGTCTCGAGCCGAGAAACTGACTCCTACCGTAGATTGTAAGCCCGATAATGTACTCTGCTCCAACGTCGACGGACGAAACCCGATAGTCAAGATCTCAGACATGGGTCTCTGTAAGCATCCATCCTCTCGTCCCGGACCCTACGGGATATACGTACTGAACCTGCAATTCTCCAGGTCAACCGGATGGCTACAACCAGGTGCAAATGCAGTCACCGGCCATGCGCGCTCCCGAGGTCTGGGCTGGATATGGCTGCCGCCACGTGTCAGACGTGTATTCTGTGGGATCCACGATCATCTCGTGGCTTCAACCAGGAGTTCTAGGCTCGCACGACGTCAAGCCGCCCATCTTTGCGGACGCATGGTGCATTGCCAAGATGATCAAGCTAGTGGAGACGGAGAATGAACAGATGGTCGATCCGCCGGCTGATGTCGCCAGGGATGTAAAGTCTATGTACGAACTGGGCCGAGTACTTCTCACGCAGCCCGAAGACGACGACGACGGGAGTATGCATGTCCCAGCACGGCCTCTTAGGGAGGTCTTGTGGAGACTGGGCACCACGCCCGAGGTCAAGGCCCTCCTCCCGGTTTTACTTGCACCAAACTTCCAGAAGCGCTTGCCAGCGGGGCAAGTGCTTACGTCGAAGGAATACGAGGCACTTCAGCGCGCTGCACTGAGCAAATTGAAGGTGCCCAAAAACGATCCACACACCTCGGCCGAGTAGACCTCCGAGATGCAGATTGCTTATGGAGGGAGAGACGTAGGTTTCACAATGCAAGGCTGTATCGGTGGTCTTACGGGTAGGGGGCAAAATAGCAGCATGAATGGCTTTGAGTAAATTATAATCTATGCAGCTACGCTATAGGTTGGAAATGCCGTACTGACATCGGAGTCTCCAGCATTTTCTCCAGAAACAATCATCCTTTTTGAGTGTCATTCTCATATTTGCGTCAGTCTCCAACATTTTCCCCGGCATTCGTTCTTTGAAAGTGCTATACCGACTAGAAGGCATTCCTATCGGAAGATTCGAGCATTCGAGCCTTTGCTTCTCACCGGCTGTAGTCGCCCTCTAATGAGCCAGTGGGGTTACGTTCCCACGCGAGTCAGTCCACATGTGACGCACCGCCACCCCACTGCATTTTCCACCGATGGCAAAAGGTGTCACTATTCCAAACGAGGATGTACTCGCGTCTACCTTTCGGAAGCTCCACTCCAACACTCAGGATCCTTGATATTAAGGCTGAGGCTGGGCACATGCCTCTGATCTTATCGATTGATTTCAGCCACTTGGCGGTAAATTCCCATACACGCTAGCAGGGGCAGCTCTCCTCTCCGCTCTATCATTGGTAGAAGTGCTGGTTGCACTAAGGAGTCACCGCCCACCAATTTAGTTAGAAACTTGCCTCTTGCAGAGAACGGCGCAATCTTTGGCGGTCGCGTTGCTGCGATTGTGAGAGCAAAGCAAGGGGCCTCACTAGCCTAAGTCGTTGAAACACCGCTGCCCGTCGATGGGATACTTCGCGAAACGGATTCGCAGATTGCGCCTTGCTTTGCCGCAGAATGCCTTGAGTGAGGTATTTTTACCTCAATCTCATCCGTCTGCGACGTTGAAGTTGGCGCTTCTTGCGACTGCCGCCTAGCCGGCTGCATATTTCTTCTGCGGAGTCCCCACATTTGCTGTGCCTCACCGAATCGAGAGGACCCGGAACGGCGAGCACATCTCTAATGGTACGCCGCATGAACACGGCGCAATGCTGCCTGATGCGGGGCGCGAAAGAATATAAACATGCATGAAAAGATGAACCGTTGGTCCATACTTGCCTACTTTCCTGCCGGTGCGATCACCGGCGCGTGGGTTTGAAACACTTCAAGAGTTGCTGGCTGCAGTGTCCCATAAATTCGGGCTCGAAATCGTCGTTTCTGTTCTTCAAAATCAGCTTCCGATCGAACAGCAACAATCAAGCCTTCTATTCATCTATACTGCTATCCAAGCTCTTGTCCATTGTCCAAACTTTACCTCCGAGTTCCCTTGATATCCATCAAAATGTCTAGCGGCATTCGGCTTGGAACTACACTCGTCAAGGGGCGCATGGTCAACATCACCCTTTCTGAGAATGGCCCCGGCTACAACCGCCTTGCTAGCGCGATCCAGCTGAGCCTGAAGAACGCAGCTGCTGATATAGTTGGCAAGCGCGTCGCTGACGGCAAGGTCTTTGGAGACGACATCCTGAACAAGGTCACTGAGATTCGTATCTGGTATGCCGCCATCACAGCTAAACAGTGCGTGCAACTACTGATAGAATGTAGCAATATGACCCATCCGAGCGCCGGCGACCCCAGCATGCACTACTCCGTCGAAGCTTGGGACACCTACTCCAAGCTCAAAGATGGCCATGTTCCTGAGGATGAGTCCAAGCAGACTGTAAGTGTCTCTCCGGCGTACTGGCTCAAGAATCGGCAAGGAACTAACGTTGTTCTGCAGGTTGCCAATTGAGCTAGCGGCTAGCTGCAGACGTGCCCGCTGGCAGTCCTGTCGTTCACGGGGGACTACAATTGAATGTGACGAAATCTGGAGAAATAGGAGCATAGAATTGAAGGGGAATTAGGCTCAGAAAATCTTATGGAACCCTGGAACCTACTAGAGTCAACCAGTGTCTACTGTTGCCTATTGGGTAATACATATATGTACACTCTCTACCGTACTGAAGCAATATCAATGAGGTCATTCTGAGCGCTTATACAACATTCCTTTCAATATACGAGAAACGAGAGCGTGGAATTGGAAAATAGGACCGATAAAACTTGCTCTGCCATCCCAAAGTGGCGTAGGTGAGAAGGGGCCCGCGTACCATTGCACCGATCACCAGAGCTGTCGATCAGCAGGCATTTCGACAATGATTTTTGCGGACGAGGGAGAATAAGGGGTATGGGCGCTGCCCTGAGGGCCAGACTCAATGTGCTGAAGGGGGCGAGGGGGGGATATCAGCAGATCAAAATGCCCCTTCTCCACAATAAGACCCAGTCGAAGGGCTTCTTCAGTTGTGGCAGTCGACCGAGTCTTACTTGTCCTCAGGTAACCCTGTTGAAACGTTGAACACTTACTTGACCAGGTCGGTAGTGATTGATATCGGAACGAGCCAAATGGAAAATGGAAGCAACCAGAGTGTGAGGGCCCTGTCTTCGCTTAGTGCCGTCATCACGGCGAGCGATGGAGTTCATGCACCTGTAATAGAAGAGCGCAGCTCTTCTTTCCGATTGATGAGGTTCGTACGGTGTTTGGCTATGTCGGACGTTGACGGCGGCGTTGCATGTCGGGCTAACCTCCGGGAAGCATGTAACGAGGATGATTCTAAGCGCCGGCTAGGAGGTGCTTAACTGATTGGTTATATAAGCGCGAAGGCCTTTACAGACTAATTGCCGCCCGGAAGTCACACAACTCGTCCTATACGTCCGTTTGTAGCCTCCAGCCCTTGACGACAAATGGAAGGATGTACCAACAACTTAGCTCTACTTAGATTCGTCGCTTATCCATACAATCAGACTTCACCATACCTTTGTTGAAATTCTCGATTGAGAAGTCGGTGCTCAGGAGCGCTCGATGGCTCTAGACCTTTACATTCACCCTTGCATCCACAACCCTTCTCAACCTCTACATCCCCCACCTCTAGAAAAGCGAGTGAGTCCAAATAGAAGGGCTGCTGGAGCCTATACAGAAGCTTTGTCCCAACAGATCTTGGCATACTGATCCTTTGGAACCGTCATTTTCACAGCTGGCAGGGCTGAAGCTCGCGAGCCTTATATATCAGAAATTATACAGGTGGGAAGTATGTCAGGAGTTTGACGCTGATTAATTGGTGCAGAATGAGTACTTGGGCCGGTTAATGGAAGAAAAAAAAACCCATTGAAGTAAGAGAGCGTTTGTAAGTATAATCTTCTTGGTGACTGGCCATTGCCGATCGCGCCGCATCGACTACTACGGGATTACATTCGACCACCTCGTCTCACAGATGATCCCGATCCAGATGCATTGCCAATTAACCTTATTGAAATGGACAATGATGGAGGACCTTCGCAAACGAACACCTTCCGTTTGCGGTTAATCTGGTGGAGGATACAGAGAAGTGCTTGCCGTACCAAGATGTTTTCAGAAGAAGAATGAGAAGCAGGATCGTGGGAGACTCAATAGAAGGGTAGCTGGGGAGGATAGAGACATTCGGGGATATTGGCAGAGAAAGTAGTGCTGTACCAGGATTACAAACCAGGTGTCTGGCTATCTACGCACACATGTTGTCTGGGTTTTCGCAAAGATAACGACTAAATAGCTGTTACAATGTTTTGCTAAGCTGGAAGTCATTCAAACGCTAGACCAACGTGAGATACACTGCGTCACCGCTTAGCCCATTGGCCTTCCTCCAAGTTTGAGAAAAAGACCTCGCACTGTTTGCTGTGCGTCATGGGTGACGGCAACGGAACCGGCTCACCCCTAGTTTCGGGTGTTGAATGATACGCGACCTAGGCTAAACCGTTGGGGAGAGTAACCTGTACAATGATTCGTCATTGCCATAAAATTTTTATCCCTAAGCTGTCGCTGCTTATCTGACCTCTGACCACGGTTTCCACATTCGTGTGTGGGGCACATATCGGCTCTGCTAAACCCCTGGTTCCTTCTCTCTATACTCGCATCCGCTCGGCTCTTACTCTAAAGAGCACAAGTGCAATATGTCAAATCACCCGATTCATCTGGTAGGCAAGATGGACCAGACACCGGGACTAAGAAATTCCGATCCGTAACGCTCGCCTTCCAAGGGCCTCAATCCTGTCCTAGACCTACGATCCTATCATTACACGGCCACCATCCATCGCACGACTTCCTATAATACCCTAGACATCCGTCGAACGACTAATCCATGACTTCTCCAGCTAGAGAAAACCCTGGATGGATACAAGAACCTGACGATCCTCATTGCTCATTCGAATATATCCAAGAGTATACACCGCCCGGGGTGATTAGGCGTATCGGCGCGGGCAATTCATGCTTCGTGGGGCTCCTTGAAGACGGCACTGTTCTTAAATACCCCTCGGTAAAGGGGAAAGGCATGGGGGGTCTTACTGTTGAGAAGGCTATCTATGAAGCTCTTGGCCACCATAAGAGGATTGTCCGGTACTTGGGCATGACTGAGGATGGACTGAAAATGGAATATGCAGGCCAGGGAAGTGTTACGGATTCCCTCAGCAAGGATCCTTCTATCGAACTTCGATTGAGATGGTGTCGGCAAGCTGCTGAAGCCCTCGCCTTCCTCCACTCCAAGGGAGTTATCCATTGCGATCTCCATACGAACAACCTTTTACTAGACGGTCAACTTAATGCCTTACTCTCGGATTTCCAAGACACGTTCAAAGATCTCGATGGCTACGCTATGGAAAGCACTCGTTATTTCCTCCCTCGGAAGGTGACCAGTCGGCCCAACGAAATTACAGATATCTTCGCACTCGGCACAGTAATTTATACTATAATGGTTGGAACCGAACCGTACCCTGGTCTGTCGGATACAGAAGTGGAGAAATGCTACAGAAGGCAAAGATTTCCTGGTGCTGATCATGTTGTTTGCGGAAGGATAATTCTTCGATGCTGGAGCGGGCAATATGCAGGAGCCGAAGAAGTGATTCGAGATCTTGTATTCTTAGAAAGAACAGCAATGAGGATCTGATCTCCGAGCGGAGAGAAGACCGATGCGTGACGGAGGTGTGGAGCGTATTGGTCAAGGCTTTTTTTCTCTCCTATAGTTAAACCTATTCAGACCCCTCTAAAGACCATCCAATTTCTTTCCCATTGGTTACTCGTGCACGAAAGGCACAGCCTTTCAACTTGCGATAGCTCAACACGTTCTACAATATTCGGTACCTCTTTAGTAACGGTCTATCTAGCCGAAGAAGTGATTATAAACTTTATCTATTATAGTAAATTACTATCGATATAAAAATCCTAAGATAATAAAAGGATTATATTTAGATAGAGATAAGACGAATCCTTAAGGAGATGTAATAGTAGGACGTAGGGTCCGGCACGTGACCGTGGTCGGGCTGATGATGATCCGGGAGTCCTCCGGCAGAGGTA
This sequence comes from Darksidea phi, assembly GCA_030770425.1. Lineage (NCBI taxonomy): Eukaryota > Fungi > Ascomycota > Dothideomycetes > Pleosporales > Lentitheciaceae > Darksidea > Darksidea phi. Next base: position 150,378 of record JASJFT010000076.1, read on the forward strand.
GGCGTGACACGAACCGCGGAACCGCCAAGCTCCGATTAGGACCAGTAGCTATGGCACGTTTGCACGAAATGGCCAAGTGTCAAAAAGCCCGTATACATGAACACCGCTATTAAGGACCGCTATTACGAATATTTTTTTATACATTTGTAAACATCTAGCATGTAAGGTTTCAGATTATATTATAGAGCTACGAAATCTTATCCTACTCCCATTACCTACGAGCTATTTTTATATTCCTTCTCGGTTAATCTAGTACTTAAGAGCGTCGCCCCCCATCCTGCTGCGAGGGTCGCTTTCCAACGCTGACGTCCACATCTGACTCGATTCAAAAGCCCGCTCGATTGTTTCTTCCGGGTCTAGAATTCCGACTTTTGATATGGGGCAAATGTCGCCTTCTACAGAGTCAGCGCCCTACCTCCTATCGTACCGCAGCCAAAACCAAGAAGAAGACAGGCGCCTCGATTCGCAACACGATGTGATCACCCACGCCATTCTAGGCGGGCACTTGATTCATCCATCCATTCCCCTATCCGCCATTCAAACTTCTATTGCCGACATTGCATGTGGCACCGGAATTTGGCTGAAGGATGTCAGAAAGGCTTATTTCCCTGCTTCTTCTAGAGAGATAAACGGCTCTCCCGTTCTCGTCGGATTTGACGTCAACGCCCACGCCTTCGATCCCGACTTCGCAACAACCATAAAGCTCATTCAACACGACTGCACCAAGGACTTCCCTTCCGAATACATCGGCAAATTTGATTTAGTCAACATGCGCGGTCTTGCGTATGCTGTTCCTAAAGAAGGCTTTTCCCGCTTGGTCTTCAACGCAATCAAGCTTCTTCGTACGCATATCCACCACTCTCAATCATATATAGCTAGATCTAACCTACTTACAGGGCCTGGCGGTTACCTCCAATGGTTGGAGACAGAAACACGCCTCTTCAGGCAATACCCTGTGTCTGCCGACTTTACGGAAGCCATTGCTGCAATCAATACGGAAAGACAGTCTCGAGGTCTTGTCACTGAGTATAAACATTCCTCCCCTTCTTGCTATGCGTACTCATTTTCATGCAGCATGCCACAGTTCATGCTCCGCGCACTCCTTCAGCAGCATATAGAGCAAGCCACGAATGAGTCAGTATTTCGCGCAGATACGATGTCGATCCTCCATTTCAACCTCCTTCCAGGTGGAATCTGCAGGGATTTGGGGCTCCGAATGGATCTAATGAACAGGCGTCTCTCCGAGACGGTCCTCGAATCAGTCAAGCTTCTTTTGGCCGCCTCCTTGAGGGAAAACCACAATGGAAGCCAAAAGGGATGCTCAGAGGCGTGGAGCGAGGAAGAAGCAAAGAAAATACATAGACTTATGGATGGCATTGACACGATAATGAAATCTGATGAAGTGATAGCGGGCGGTATCTTTCCCCAGCTAATTGCTCAAAAATCAATCGAGTAATTGGGTGCATTTCGGTGTAGGAACTCAGACACAATTGAGCCTGTGGCAGGACTGGGACACATAATATAGTTCACTTGATGCTCAACAAGTTTCATCAAAGCCTCTGTACCACTCCTCCAAAACAAGATACATTTCCCCGGTGCTTAAAATATCACTAACGACATCTGAACCCTGCAACTATGCGGATCGGTTGTTGGGTCCGTTCAGCGATTTGTTCAAGGCGGAGACTCGAGCTCCCGAGCTCCCGGCTGTCGCTCGATGCGGTGGCCCTCTTTGGTGTATGTTTGACGCTCACTAACCCAATCTAGGATTGCTTCGAAGTTACGGCATTTATGCTGGCTGACCATACAATTAGCGAGGTTTGAGTAGAAGGTGGAGTATATGACAGCAATGTTGTGCACAACAAGAATCGATGGCTACTTACACGTTGAAGTCTGGGAAAGGAGCGGGATGGCCTTTCACCCAAACGTATGTGAGTATTCCTGTGTCCGCTTCACACATCAACTTTTGCCGTAGATTATCGATGCAGTGGCCTTCACATCCTGTTAGCGTTTTCCTTCGGGCTTACTACTCGAGTCCATGTGAATAAAACCCACCAAGATGATAGCGAAGGATCTGTGGGCTGTCTTCCCATGGCTCTGCTTTGTCTTTGTAGTAGTCTTCGTATGTCGCTTGCCGCAGCATATTAAGACAGTGAAGTTGATGTAGAACCTCAACAGATGCCATATAACCGCCGCCCATCTCTGGTGATAGCTTGACAGAGTACTCATGGGACCCGTTGACCTTGTGCAAAGTTTCCGCATCGATGCTAATCACACCCCCTGGGGTAGTTAGAAAGAGCCGCTTATCCGTTCAACAGCCGTAGAAAGCTTACTTACCATCTGCCATTAGTATACGATCCCAAGCTTGATCCATCAATGGATTTGGAGTTCCCTTGTAAGCGTTCGGCGTGGCGAAGCTCCCATCAAATCGATGGAAATGGCCAGTATCTTTCACAGCCTTGAGAAGAGGTGACCACATCGGCATGAAGTCTCGGTCGTGACATCCCGCAGAAGCTCCATGATGAAGTCTTACGCCTGAGAGAAGGATCGCGCAAGAGGCTGTGAAGAAGACTACCTGAGGAATCCAGACCCAAACACGACGTGCCCATAGTGACTGCCGGCATGACATACTCAAGGCTTGAGCATCTTCCGTATCTGATCTCTCACTGAAAAGTTCTTCCGGAAGTCTTTCATAATTGTACATATTGTTGGTAATGCTGGTAAATTCAAGCGCACAGAGGGGAGTAGCGAGGATCACGAAAAAAGGATGGGAATAGCGAAGACCATGAAAAGCGGAGGGGAATAGCGAAGACCCTGAAAAACGTACGCATTCATCTTGTCTGGGATGGATTCCCAGTGTAGCATCGCATATTCTGCCTGGAATAATCTGACCGGAATTCGTTCTATCCGCAAGTGCCAAGTGTGGCAATAGGATACCGCTGGTACGGATTGTCATCATCGCACCTTTGTAGCGCAGGTAAACAAGGGTCATCTCCTTGAGGATTCCTGGTTCAGGCAGGTGGGATTAGGACCTCTGCTTCGCCGACCCTACGTTCGGTAAGATAATCACAAGCGGTCTGACTTGAGTCGGTCCCCGAAGATAAATGAATACTACCTCTCGTGACCAGATGCAGCTACGATACCCTGGTCTAACGCCGGTTACCTGCTCATTCCAAAGAATTGTATGCAATAAGTTAGCCAAGGTTTCTGCTATGCATTGAACCCAGAAGAAAATTAGGCAGCCATCAGTGGGGTTCAAGGATGAAGATCACTCGCCTCTAGATGCCTAGGGCGTATCGAAAACCGTTTCACACCCGACACGGCGGTAATCCGTTAAGCCAAGGGTCATATGATGGTGCTAGGGACCCATGCAGCTCGTTTTCGCATGGGGACTGACGAGGAACTGTTGAATCATATGCCATTGAACATTTAAGTCCAGAGGCAGTCAATTTGTGGAAACCTTAACCCTCATCTTGAACCACCTCGCGGTGATACTTGCGTTCTATCATACCTCCAAGACCGAATTCCAACCCTCAAATCTTTTGCTTTCAATTAGCATCATGCAACTCAAACTATTTCTCCTGTTTGCCTCCATGGGCTCTGCTCTTGCAGCGCCCGTTGTTCAATTGGAGGCACGTAAGGGGGAAGATGGGGCGGTGCTGAACTCACGCTTCGCCAAATACGAAGCTGAAAAGCGAGACGCCGAAGCCGAGCCCGAGAAAGCCATCCTCAACTCCCGCTTCGCCAAGTACCAAGCCGAAAAGCGAGACACCGAAGCCGAGCCCAAGAAAGCCGTCCTCAACTCCCGCTTTGCCAAGTACCAGGCGGAGTAAGAAACTCAACGCTTTCCCGAATTGAGCAGTCTCCGACCGCCGATCGCCCAGTTGGATGCAAATGTCACTGTTGATTTCTATGATCTCAAGTTGCTTTTCTCTCAAACTTCGAATGAAATGGGACGTATTGACAAAAGATATGGGGTTTGGGATGGTGGATAGCTATCACTCATTTAATTCTACCATGTCTACTCTGAATCACATGTCTAGCCACTCCGCTCGAAAGAATGTGAAGTATTCTCAAAGTGTCCGAGTTCACGTAAAGACTCATTTCTGCGTAGCTCTGGTTTGCTGGGGAGCATGCCATTTGCAATGACTCGTAGTCGTCCTGGACACACCGCAGCCGGGTGTCACCATGGCAAATTTTTTTACTATATGCCAGTATCGCGGGTGCCTCAACAGTTGCACCGCTATCCTCAGCGTCCTCCTTGGCGTAGAGGCCGTAGAGGCTTAGCTGTTATGGATTCTCCGTTATCGATTTAGCCGTTAGGGTTCAGTACCTCCCCTGTACATGACAGAACACTATCAGAAAATGGTACCCGACGACAAGGCAACAATAAGGTAACGAAAATGAATTGGTCGAATGCAAGAGAAGTTCATGTGACGGGGCTCCTGCATATCTTGGGGGCTATCCATTCTCCTGCCCGTTCTAGATTAGGCTGACCCGTCGTTCGCGCCGTTGAGGATCATCGCTGCTGCTGCATATGCGAGAGTCCTGCGATGTTTCAGTATGGTAAATGAGCCAAGAACTCTCGATACGGGCTTCTGCATTGAAAGCGTATCATCAAGGCGGGAGACAGACAGAAGATCTAACACTAACCCCAGATGGAACTGCGCCTCCCGCCGTGCGATGAGGCTCACATGCAAGTGCGGGCAGATAGCGTACGTGCGTTGGAATAATTGGTCCTCCTAAATGAATTGATATTGATTGACCGGTCTGACATGCATGCCGAGACGGAAGCGCCGAGTCAACCCCTGCTCACCCCTGTACAACCAGAGAAGATGATGTAGATCACCGTTCACCAGAAGTTACTAAACGGCTAGCGTAAACCTAAAAGTGACGTTGTACAAAGTGCTTGTAGGGACTAAAGATCCCATTCCTTCATCGTCAGCAAATACAAACAGTGTTGCGAGGTCGACATTTGTTTCACAGGGCAAACGTTCAACGGACTAAAATTACATCATTATGGCGAAACATTGCCTGCATTCTCCGTTTGCCTCGGTGTGATAGTACTGAGATATGATTGGTGGAAATACGGGGAGGAGGGTGGCGAATGAGGGGCTCAATGAAAACCACCTAACGAATTATATCAAAACGCATATGCAGTATCACAGTGGAAGCTCTCGCTCCTAGGGTCCATGAATGCCTCATCCATTCGCAACGCTAGCCAAAAAATTCAACCCTCACAAACCCAGTTGATGCCGTACGCCCATGAGGGATCACGTACCTTCGCCTCCATATAAGCCATCGTGATTGCTGAAAGTGCTCGTGACATGCGTTCTACCACTAGGATTGAACTAGATCGCAATTGTGAGACAGGATCGCTGAGCTGCGACCCCATTATCGTTGATCAGCTTCGCCATGACGGACTCCGGACCCAGGTCATTGGATCTCTAATGTGTAGATTGGATGAAAGCGGTTCGCACGGTCTCCGTAAGACCCCAGCCTAGAATCCCAATATCTTCATTCCCATGTTGTCACCCGACTTGCGAACGATCCAGTAGGCGGTCTTCACCATAACTCTGGAAAGTTATTCTGATTTAAAAGACCATCTCAACTCTTTCGCCTGTTTCATGATTGTAGAACATTTACAGCCAGAGAGTTGCCATTTTCCCAGAAAAAACAGGAAACCCGACAGTATGCTTACACAAGCCGCTAAGGTGTGTGTCACAGTGACGACGGTTCTCGGAGTTATCGCAATCGCCATTGTAGCGTTGAGATTCTGGTGCCGATTGCGCATCCCGAAAGTCAAACCAGGCGCAGACGACTGGTGTATTCTCGTTGCACTTGTAAGTTTCCCATAAAAAAAGGGTGCTTTGGAGTATCTAATTGAACTATCAAGGTACTCTCTACCGGCATCGCGATCCTGACGAATTATGTCGCTGCAACCACTGGCGTCGGGGATAGTTCATTCACTCCAACGCTGGATCAAGTCATTTTCGCCTTAAAGACCAATCTAGGTCTAGAAAATGCCCAGGTTACGTGCATGGGTCTCATTAAGATATCTCTTTTGCTCTACTACAAGCGCATCTTCGTCCTCGAAATTTATCAGACCATCACAAACATCATCATTGCAGTCGTTGCCGTTTTTGAGTTTTCAATCGTCCTGGTAAGTTTACCCGCTTCAGAATCTCCAGCAGTACGTATTTACCTCTTTCACAGGTTGTTCTACTTTCCAAAGGAACTCCCGTGTCCAAACAATGGGACCCTATGGTTCCCTTTACGCTCGATATATCGGCTATCCTCATTGCGTTCTGCGCAGGAAATACGGCACTCGACGTGATCACTCTTATGTTGCCTATTGTGGCGGTCCGCAATTTGCAAATCAGCACTAGTAGGAAGTTAGTGCTTTGGGTCATCTTCAGTCTTGGAAGCTTGTAAGTCTCCATATTCTCGATCCGCGTGTTCTCCGATTGTTCCACAATATCGGACTAAGCAAGAGTAAAGTTGCATTGTCGCCTCGATTGTACGCCTCTATTACGCCGTGGAATTCACCAAAGTTCCTGCAACTGGCGGATCCTTTTTCCAAGCGCCCTTCATCTACAACATTCTCTGGGCGCTCATCGAGCCCCCAGTTTTCATCCTTGCGGGATCCCTGCTTACACTTGGCCCCTTCTTCCGTGGAAAATATGGCCCTGCAAGCCTGTTTCGCTCGCTGCGCTCCGCGCTTCTCTCTTTCACCATGCGTAACACTTCCAAGGGCACGCGCGGTTCGAGGACTGACAGGACTGATGACCGAGCACCGTATGGAAAACTGTCTGCTGGTGGTAACCCTAAGCCGTGGCGTACATCAGCAGCGAACTTGACTGCAGACGAGCCTGAAGGGAGGCTAACATTGGAACTGAGGGAATTGGGTGAGATAGATGGTGAGAGGGGGCAGAGAAGTGCCCAGAGTTTGGTCTGAGCATGTCTGTAGGCGGTATGATTGTTGATCCAAGCTCCTAAGGGTTGTAGCATTTTTGTCGTGTTGGTCTTTTCTTTCTTTATCCCTTAAGGAGAAACAACTTTGCGCAACTATACTATTGTGGGGGGTGGTGCGCTTAATGATAACCTATAAATACCTATACATGAAAAGCGCGGAACGATTGATGTCGGCCCGTGGGTCTTGGGCTTGTAGTATCCCCTCATATATCCCGTCTCCTGTAGAAGGCTTTGTGTGTACTTAACTGTTAGTAGTCGTGAAAATCTATCTACCCCTACAAGAGGACAAAACTTGGCTTGACTGTGAAACCTACATGATAAAACGATGAATGTGGATAGAGTTTTTGAGTCACACTCAGCACCACAAATGCGGCGCATGGATGCGTCTTCTAATGCGAGTTCCACTAACATAGAGTACATGGAACATCAATTGCGAAATATTACCTTCATATGATAGAAGTTAGACAAGCTTCACAGCAACTGATAGCCACTGCCAAAACCTAATGAAACACTACACCTGCACGGTGCTATCCGACGAGTTTCTATTGCGGCCGTATCCAAAGGAATATAGCGCCGGGTTTCCATGAGTTTTGTGGACTGGAGACATAGCTCGATGCGCTCCATTAGTTAATCCCACAAAGGCAAGAAAATGCAACGGATACTGGGTCACTTCGCCGACACACAAGAAAAGAGCCTTCATAAAGATATACTATCGCATTCAGGGTCAGAGCAGCGCACCGCTTAGACTAACTAAGAGAGAATTTGGATGGAGGGGAATCATTGCACCCATGATCGACAGTGTCCCAGAGAGTTACACCGGAAGATTTGCCTTCACCTCCCTCAAAGCGCCTCGAATTCCTTCGCCAAGTCCACCAAGATTGTCAACAACTTCTCGGGCTGCGAGATCTGCGGAGAATGGCCACTCTCGATGTCCTTCACATTCCACCCAATGCCAGTACCTAAGACAGATTTAGCTCGAGTTAACAGAGCGTTTACCTAGTCACATACCATCAAGCATCATCTGCTGCACCGGCAGAGGGATTGCAGCGTCATTCAACGTTCGTATGAATGCTACGCGCCCTTTGTACTGGTCGCTATCCCACGTTGCCCGCGGGATAGGGGAGTTGAAGGACGTCAGTCCTTGGGCCATGGCAGATACTGCTACCACCTCTGCTAGGCCTTTAGGGACGTCTTGGTAAAGAGGTCCAATGCGCTCGTCGCAGCGAAGAAGGTTCGCTGGAGGCTAGGGAAATATGTTACTTTCTGTGGAGAACCAAGCAGGAGAAGCTTACATCAGGCCTGATATGCGGTGGATACTGCCCACCAAAGGCGCCGACGACGTCTTTCCCGTCACCACCCTGTGGTAGAAGCGCAGAGATAAAGATCTGCCCGATAACACCTTTCTTGCCTTGGGCTGCGCGCTCCGCCTTTCCTAGCCCTGCCGTCGCAGCGCTACCAGGTACGCTACTATAAGAGTGCATAACAAGAATGACATCATGCTCTTCGTAGTCAAGCACGGGGATAAGCATGTTGTTTCGAACATACTTAGCATCATCCTCAGCAGAGACCTTTCCTGCAGCTCCAACGGAGGGAAGAAGCGCCGAGAAAACAGGGTAGCCTGCTAGCTGGAGGAGATGGCTTAGGTAGCCGTAATGAGCGGGGTTCTGTGACGCTCCGGGAACAATAACGAAGAAGGGACGTTTTTCGGCCATGGTGTTCTAGAGAAAGCAACAGAAGAACGATGTTCAGTGTATGAGTGCACAGGTGTCGAATCTCTTCAGGTCCGCGGGTTGGCGACTTTTATCTGGGCGCCGGGTAAAAGAAGGCAGCCGTGCCGCATTTTGCTGTGTTGCCACAAGGCAAGACCAGGCATGGGCTACTAGGTCTGTCAATCATATCCCGAGTAAGATAGAGTGCTGTGAAAAGTTTGATCGACCTCGAGCTTGATCCACATTGCCTGCAGCAAGGTAGGCTGATGCGTCGCAAGGTAGGCTGATGCGTCGCAAGGTAGGTCGATGCGTCGCAATATTGCAGGAGGGCACTTGCCGAGCGCCAAGTGATTATTGCGTTGGTGGTCGTAACACGGTGCCACTTGGGCGCCTAGAAGGAGGGGTAGCTGCGGGAGAGCTCCTCGGGTCCAAAAGCCTTCAACCCTTACACCCTCGTCTCATCCTCGCCCCATGCACTCGCCCCACCTGCATCTTGGCTGCTCTTGCATTTGATCAATATTTGGTGCACAGACCTGCGCCGGATGAAGCAGGTATCACAGTTGGCGAACTCAACTTACGGTACTACGCCGGATGAAGCAGGTATCACAATTGGTGAACTCAACTTACAGCACTGCGCCTTTAGATATTTTCGGATACTTACAGGCATTGCGCAGTGGGCATATGCTTTGAGAAGAGTTTCTCTCCCGTCTTATCATAGACGAATGATGCATGCCGCAATCTTAGCCATCTTGGGTTGCATCGTGTGCTGTAGAGTTCTGTCTTTCTACGATACCAACAGTGAGCTTTCATGGCATCACTTTGCATAAACCCTGTCTAGACTCGCATGTTGAATGTAATTACCTTCAGTTCGCTGCACAGCTTTGTCCTTTGCTCGGCCTTCAAGCTCCCTCGTGCTTCTCACTTTGACTATCTTTAATCCAATCTATAGTGGTTCTATCCACTATACTATTCTCCTTTCTACAGCCTATGGCGGGTTCAGAAAATGCACTTTCGCCCCCGCCACCGGGGCTCTCGACCGACTTCGATCAAAATTCAGATCTTTGGCCAAGTCTCATTGCTGTGTCCGTGATAAGCCTGGTAATCATGACATTTGCAGTGGTGGTTAGAATTTATGCAAAGGCTGTGAAATCAAGTAACATGGGCTTAGAAGAATGTAAGCTCGCTCGTTCTTCATAGATTCAGATACTAAAGAAATGCCAGGCCTATCCGCATTCGCAGTGGTACATTGCCCTACCCCTATAGACGGTCTCTCAGCTAATAGGGTGTAAAGGTGACTATGATAGTCTGGACTGTGATATACGACGTCGCCTGCCATCTCGGCGTCTCAAAACACCAATGGAACGTGCCAGCCTCCGTAATACCTCGCATTTTCAACGTAGGATAAATCCCTTTGCTAGCAATCCCTACCTCCGCTAACTCTTGCAGTATCTCAACATTTGTGACCTACTCTACGGCCCCATGCTGGGCACCGCCAAATTCTCGCTGCTCCTGCAGCTCCGTCGGCATTCCCTCTCCCAGAGAACTCCCAAAAATCACATGAAGTGGCTAATCTACGCTACCGGTGTCGTGATCTTTGGCTATTACTTCTCCTGCATTTTCCAATTCGCATTCCAGTGTGTGCCACGGAAGGGCTTGTGGGATTCAACGGTACATCCCAAGTGCGGTAATACACCGGCGTTGACGTTCGCTGCCGCCGCATTCGGGTTGCTGACAAACTTGATGTTGTATGCTTTGTTGGTATGGCTGATCTCAATTGCTGGTATAAGTCAACTTGGCGGGTGGCAGGGCTTACTCCCGATTAATGTCGTGGCTTTATTGTGAGTCTTCATCCCTCGTAACAATCGAAATCATCTCGCCATTTCCCATGGGTGTTTATGGGTGTGGACTAACTTGTTTTGAAGCGGTATAACAACAGCAGTAGCCACCTTGTATTACCGTGTGCCATTTCTCGACTCCCATGTTGATCTGACATACCATGTTAGCATTGTTGGGATGTGGGCCATGGCAGAGTATGCGGCGATCATTCTGGTGGGCTGCATTCCCTCATTTAGGGTTTGGTTTAAGAATTAAGAGGCCACTATCAGAACGATGGCAATGGGCAGTATAGAGAGCAGATAGTGGGCTTGGGGACAGGTAGTGTTCTTCCGGCGTAAACAAGACAAATCACTATCCTACCCGGATATTGGTTTGCATTTTCATAATGGGAGTCTTTTTTGTAAGGTCTACACCGAACACAAAAGGAGATATATAATCTATCTGACTATTAGACCTAATAATATTCTCATTCTTAAGCCAATTCTCGAAACATCAACCCGTCCGTCGTGAAAATTTCTCACGATCAACAGTACTATGTACAGCTCTACAGCTCTATTGTCGTGTATAAGTTTTGGGTATAGCACCTCTACTGTGTACAAACTCCTTTGTTTTCGTACAGGCTTCACAAAAGAGACCCCCGCTTTAAACATCTGAAAGTCTGTTTTTTATGCTTCTCAACAAGAAATCTTATCTTTCAATCTTCTTGAATAGAAAAAGTCTATAGTCTATTTTCTAGATATACTATATATATATCTAACATCGATCCATTTATAGACTGGTGCGCCCGCCACCATTATGGAACGAGGGTTTTGAACAACGCAGAAGGCTGCTATGGCGAAAATGGCTTTGGTAACGGTGAATGGATAGAAAGCAAGCATCCACTTATACATTAATGGCGCTTGAGGGCTAGTGCTAATCCGGCCCAAGCAACCCGTATACCGTGATGTTTACCACAGTTCTATATAGGTTATGCACTACCGCTATTCATAAGCATCTAAGACCCCTTTTACCAAAAAAATACGTTAGAATTGCTGCTTTCACGCTTCAGTTATGAAGATTCTTCTTGTTACACCCAACAGTGTTCCTTCGCTACAGGACTACGTCCAAGGCTTTTATTACTCGCGACATCTACGGAGAGGTATTATAAGTACAGATCTGAAGTAATATTCCAACTAAGTACGAGGGCGTACATTCATTTGTAATTGTGGTAGCAGTCATCATTCTAACTAGCGTCACTGATTGACCATCAGGGAACTTAACTCAATGGCACGTGACCGAAACCAACTGTTATCCAAATTTACAACAGCGCGGTAAGTCACCGCCAGCCTTGCGTACGCTGCGGCGCCCAAATTCACGCAAAGGTCACCACGCTGATCGGTACCTCGGCTAGTGCTAAACAGTCCAGCAGCACCGCCCATTCGTCGCAGCACCGCCTATCCGCTGAAGAAGTGGAGAACGGTGGTGGATGGGCAATAGCATGTGGAATGTGCGGGGAAGTTCAGCACCAGCTAGGAGGTTTAGAGACCTAGGTCACGACGACTTCCGCGTTAAGCTGCATTCATGCGTGCGATCTTTTCTGCGGTTTTGTGATCAGGCGTTTGTCTGACGTTTGGTGTTAGTGGAGCTGAGATGGCTCAACTCTGCGATCAACCGATACATCTCCGAAAATCAAATCATTCTCGAGACTATCGTTATCCTTTACCTTACTAAATCACCGACGCGCAAGAAATGTAGTACTACATAGCTTTATTGGGCGGGTGATTGCAAGATGGAAATGTGCGACGAAGTCAAGTACACAGCAGATGCATGCGACAAAAAACATGCCAGCGGTATTCAAAACAGCCACAGGTACCAGATGCTTCATTCTGGATCGACTACCGTCACGTCCATCTCGCTTAATCACTCCAAGGTAAATTCGATTGCTGGCGCGTTTGCTTAAAAGGGAATAACGGACACGCATAAGGTAAGGGTGAACGAGTGGCTCGCTCGCTTTTGTTGCGATTTATGTACTTAATACCTGTGCTTGGACGATCGCTACACAATATATTCTATCATCTACATATCTTTTCTTATTACAAAATTCTCCCTAGTACATACTGGGTAACATTATCCACCACCAGACATAACCTACGTCTCTCCCGTCTCATCGGTTTCTTTCGTTTCCTTCGTTCCGAAGACATTCTTGCAATGATCAATGATGTCTTTGGCAGAAGGAAATTTCCTTTCCCAGCAGCCCATAATCATATCTCTAAACAGAAGTCGGTCTGTGCTCGGAAACTTCCCTTTTCGAAACAATGAATTGATTGATTCGTCGCTCAGGCCTTTGTAGGGGGTGTGACCGGCTACGAGTTCGTAAAGTGTAGAACCCAATGCGAATAAGTCCGACTCCACCGTCTTATCCGCCTCAGGATCTCGAGGGAGGTAATGGCTTGCAATCTCAAATCCTTGTGCCGGTTTCCCTTTTAACCTGAGGTGTGGCTGGTCGTCAAATCCCGATACGTTAAAGTCGCAAAGCCGGGCGTTAAGGTCCTCGTCTACCAGCCACTGGTCGAGCCTGAAATCAGAATGCCTGACTCCCTTGGAATGGATATATGCGACACTTTCAACCATTTAATGTCCCAACGCTTTAAATCCGTTTCTGTGATACTTGTGCGATTCTTCTTGACGTATTCCTTAAGGTTTCCGTCGGGATAGTACTCGAGCTCAATGTATTCCTTTCCGGGATAATTGGACAAGCATTTGGCGATGAGGGGGTGGCTGCCAAGGATAAGATAGATCTCGGCCTCATTTCTGCAAGACTCCATGTTCTGCTCTGTGATGCCCATATCATCAATGAGCACATGACATTCCTTCCTGACGGTGTTTCCGATGCGATAAGTTTTGGCGCTCATGCCCACCATGAGCAGCTCGCGCTTTGGCGTAGAGAGCGACATAACTTGAACGCTGAGGTATGTTTTATTTTCTTATTTTTTATGGAAAGATTGTACAAACGGAAAGAAAGCCTACCAAGGAAGTGAGACGAGTTACAACGGCTTTGTCAGGCACAAGTGCATAATCTTCTCCGGTGCCATGGAGGATAGTATGTTTATACGGTCCGATGAAAAGACAACGTGGCCAAGCTACGAAGACAATGTAAGAGCCTGACTGGCCTATGCGAGAGGTACATCCTCCCTGCTAGCAGTGGCGACATGATGTACCACACTATTGCTCTAATCGCTACTTTAACCTGTAAGTATGCGTACGCATCTTAGTACCGGGGTGTCATGCCGTCGTCACGACGGGGCGGTGTAGGGTTGAGATGGCGTGATGTACACGGAGGTATAATAGTCTACCTCTCTCTGAGGGAGAACCTGTGTTGGAGTTGCGGAGCAGTGCCAAAGCAGATTTCAATATATCTGTCACATACTGGATGTTACCTAGGTGAGGTTTCCCGATCTGCCTCGAGCGTAGTTCCAAGCTGACAGGAGTGTGTGGGCTCCTCCAAGATCTCCCAAACTTCTAGACCTGCTCTGTGACTGTCATCTACAAGATTTATGCTCATAATTCGAGTTTTTTTTAGAATCGCGTCTGACTGAATCAATGACATGAACCGCTTCTCGAGATATTGCATGTAACTCTCGACGAGTCCCAAGGAGAAGTTCCGGGAATATTCAGGGAAATATAGTTCCACAGGATTCGCCTGCAGCCATTCTCTGATCATATCTATCTTGGTGAAGACAACGATGAAGCTGCACGCCCGGAACAATCGACTGTTCACAATAGAGTCGAATAGGTCCAGCTGTTCCTGCATTCGATTGACCGTTTCATCCTCGTATAGTAATTTTGCGTAATTGCGGGCATCGATCGTGAAGGTCACTGTTGAGGGGTTCCCGAAGGTATGGATCCATTTTTTCCTTTCCGATCTCCTTCCTCCTACGTCGCTGAACTTGTACGTGAGATTTTTATATAACAAGGAGGTTTCAGTAATGCCGCATGTCATGATTCTACTCCTTAATATGTCTTCGATGGTAGGTTCGTAGGTAGGAGACAGAAGCCTTTCGATATCAATGGCATAGTGCCGAAAGCTATCATTTAGCTGATATTCCCGCCTTTGCCTATATGCATCTTGATATCCGGAATCGCCCCAAAGTGATTTGATGGCATGAATGACTTCAGGTTTGGGGCAGTCTTCGCAGTGATTTGGTTGCATGAATATTGTTTGGGCGTGGTATTCATTCCTCTCATCTTCCAGCCGTAGCTCAAGCGACTCCATGGCTTCCAGTACAACCCGAGCGCTTTGAATGGCGTTGGGCCATATAATCTCACGGTAATATAGCCGCCAATCCAAAGTGTATTGTTGTTGCAAGCATAATCGTAACGCGAGCAGCAGCGTGGACTTCCCGCTCTCTGAGGTACCAAGAAGCAATATCTCCGGCGTTGGTACATTCTCACTTGGAGTCCAGTCTGGAATATCTTTGCGTCGTAGTGGCTTCCTCCACCAACTGCTCAAACGAAAGGTGCTTGGCTGCCGTGCAGGCTCAACTAACCGGGAAGACTTTGACGAGGATATCGTGGCTAGAGCTGTCGTTGCTTGCTTATTCGGACGTTCTGGAGGTCTTTTATATGTATTTTGTGCCGCTGGTGATTGCCGGTCGAGACTTCCCGTAGGAATTAACTCGTCGTTTCCGTTATCTTCAGACTCTCCTTCTCTTCTCTCATCTGCAGTCCGGCCAGTTGTTTCATCTTTGATTGATATGGTTGTGCTGGCATCATCGTGTGCAATCACCTCCATAGTAGGAATAGCCTTGTGGCCATTTCCCGCCCTGATGGCTTGTCTTAAGTGAGATCTTTCCGCCTGCTGGTAGATTCTTGAGCCGAGTATCAAATTGTCAAAGTCAAACATAACACTAATATTAGCGGTAGTTTCCGAAATGAAGCTGTGTGTATCATTAAGCCCAAATATCGAGGACGAACAATCTTTAGCAAGTGTTAATACACTCTGACTTCCCTCCCAGCCCATAACGCTTTGCTGTTGTGCCCAAGTTTGACTACATAAATGTTAAAAGATCCCACTAAATTTATTCAATGAGACGTACCATTGTATGGCTTGAAGCAACAAATTCAGTGCATTTACCTGTCGGTCAAGTAGGGTCGAATAATCGGCCATCTCTTTCTCGCTCCAAAGGAACTTGATTCTACTTTTGGCTCCAATACCGGATGAAATAGACGAGTCGAGCGGATCAGGTTGTTGCTGAAGAGCGAGAATCAATACACCAAAACTTTCAAGAGAGTTTCCAATCTGCAAGGCCAGTTCCCGGTACCTCGGGTGGCGGTGGCCGTCGTTCTCTGCCTTGTTCCAGACCGACAACTGATCGAGTGCTGTTCGGACGATGTATAGTTGCCCGATCATAGTGGAGATGTGTAGGGGGGCGTCGTGATACTTTGTTTTGAGAGAGCTTAGCCCTGTGATGCATTTCACGACGACATCGCCCAGAGAGACAGCCGCGCCCACAATCTGGGAGATTGTTACAGGGTCCATGATGTGGAACGAAACAAAGGGCTAGGAAGTGGTAAAGCAAAGTCACAGGGGGTAGGGTGGAGAAGACAAGAAACTCATAAATTAGAGAAAAGATCAGCCTCGGGAGAACCGCCAGACTCTGGGGTTCACCGGTCGATCTGCCTTCGATGGCGCAGTTCGGCTACTGTCCAATAGGGATACTGAGATTCATCAGCTGACCTGAGATGGTAACGCCACTATTTTCGCACGCCACGAAACGTCCTGCAGCTTGCTCTCTCAGCCTGGCTCCCGTGTTCTCGTATCTCTGTTATCCGCACTGTCAGAGTATTCCCAGCTTTTTGATGCGATCCACCACATTTTCTCGGCTCGTCAAATGCGGCTGAGTTATCCGATGCCGTCTCTCAGCCTCATCGCTGCTGCTTGAAGCTGCAGAAGTCGCATGAGGAGCAGACTATCGGCGAGCTTTAACGGAAGGAGTCAGAAATCGATGTAAGCGGGGTGCGCACAGGTTGAGCATCTAAGAAAGTAACTATATACGTAAGATAGCATTGTAAGATTAGTTGTTAAAAGGATAGCGGGCAAGCAGCAAGCGAAGAAGCTGAGTTGTCGTAGCTTTAATGTCCTCCGTGATCGGCCTGAGTAGCTTTTCGTGTCGACTCACCCCACTACACGGCGACCCCACCTGCGTCGCAAAACAACTTACGAACGAGCGACTTGCGCTTCTCGCGATCCGCAATCATGGAAGCTGAACATTTTACGTCGCGCAAGGGGGATTTCCCCGAAAAGAAGTGTGGTAAGCGAGCCTACAGATCAATTAGTACGTTTCTTACGCGAAATGCAGGAGTGCTCGGTGCGACAGGCTCGGTCGGCCAACGCTTCATCCTTCTTCTCGCGCTCCACCCACATTTCGTCCTCCACGCCGTCGGCGCTTCAGAACGATCGGCGGGCAAGAAATACAAGGATGCGGTCAAGTGGAAGCAAGCCCTACCATTCACGGAGCGAATTGGCGAATTGGTTGTGAAGAAATGCACGCCCGAGGAGTTTCAGGACTGCGACCTGATCTTTTCGGGTTTGGATAGCGATGTTGCGGGAGACGTGGGTAAGGAGTCACTATCTTTTAATTGGGCCTCGCTGACTATAGACTAGAAATGGCTTTCCTAAAGTCTAACCTTGCCGTCTTCTCCAACGCGAAGAACTATCGCCGCAATCCCATCGTCCCGCTCGTCGTCCCTACTGTCAACCTCCCACATCTCGACGTCATTAAACACCAGAGGAAACACCATGGCTTGGAGAAGGGCTTTCTGGTCTGCAATTCGAACTGCGCGGTCATCGGCATAGTCATTCCGTTTGCAGCTTTGCAGGCCAGGTTTGGGCCCGTGGATCAAGTCTCGGTCGTCACAATGCAAGCCGTCTCTGGCGCAGGGTACCCCGGAGTCAGCAGCATGGACATCATCGACAACGTGGTACCATTCATCTCAGGCGAGGAAGACAAGCTCGAGACGGAAGCGCAGAAGATACTAGGAGGCATCAATGACGATGTGACGGGCTTCGTCGACCAGCCCATGAGGGTCTCTGCAGCTTGCAATCGTGTGCCGGTACTGGATGGACATACGGCCTGCGTCTCGCTGCGGTTCCAGCGCCGTCCTCCGCCAAGCGCGGAAGAAGTGAAGCAGGCGATGAGGGAGTATGTATCTGACGTGCAGAAGCTAGGCTGCCCGTCTGCGCCTGAGAGGGCTATTGTAGTGATGGAGTCGCCGGATCGACCGCAGCCTCGACTGGATCGCGAAACGGATAGAGGATATGCTGTCAGCGTGGGGCGCATCAGGGAAGACGAAGCGGGCATTTTCGACATCAAGTTTGTTGCTCTCAGTCATAACAGTAAGTATCTTAATGATAGTGAATTGTCAATTCCAGATATGCTGACTTGCTGTAGCCGTCATCGGAGCAGCGGGTTCCTCGATATTGAACGCAGAAGCCGCAGTGCTCAAGGGTTTTGCGTAGCTATCGGGACGTAACGGAGTCAAAATTGCTTTCGGGTCAATCACTAGATACCACTAAATAAATATAATACTTCACACAATTAGTTATTTTGTGCCTTGAGTGATGCCCCGCAAGTGATGCCCTGCCCTTGAAGGTTAGCGCGCCAAGATATCGCTTAGCATATGCCCATAGCGCACACAAATTTCTCCACCTCGAGACTTGCACCGACCTCTCTTCAACCCATCAACCTCTGAACAGCAATCATGGGTCGTGGAATGTAAGTTGCCCCTTGCAATTATTGTCTGCTCGCAGCCTGCGGCAGCGGACTCCGTGCGACACGCCGCGGCTTGCGCCTACGGTAAACTTTGTTAACACTCCGACAGAAAGAAGCATCAGAAGCGCCTCAGTGCGCCCTCGCACTGGCTCCTTGACAAGCTCTCCGGTATGCCACGACGGCGCGAGACGATCGAGGCTGGTTATACCACCGCTAACACTGTGAAGGCGCCTATGCTCCGAAAGCCTCTCCCGGTCCTCACAAGCTCCGCGACTCGCTGCCCTTGATCATCTTTCTGCGAAACCGCTTAAAATATGCCCTCAACTCTCGCGAGGTCAACTCTATCCTCATGCAGCGTCTCGTCAAGGTTGATGGCAAGGTCCGCACCGACTCCACCTTCCCCGCCGGTCTCATGGACGTTATCTCGATCGACAAGACCGGCGAGAACTTCCGCCTCGTCTTCGATACCAAGGGTCGCTACACAGTGCACCGGATAACTGGCGAGGAGGCGTCATACAAGCTGGGCAAGGTCAAGCGTGTTCAGCTTGGCAAGGGCGGAATTCCCTACTGTGTTACGCACGATGCGCGAACGTGAGTTTGCCGTCTATCAGCCGTTGGGCACAGTTTGGGCAAGGTGCTTGGGGGAGACCTCTTGCACCGGCATCGGACCAGGCTCTGGCGATGTCATGGAATATATACTGAACGGATACAGGATCCGCTACCCCGACCCTGCTATCAAGGTCAACGACACTGTCAAGATTGAACTTGCGACCGGCAAGATCTCCGACTTCATCAAGTTCGACACTGGTGTCATTGTCATGATCACTGGCGGTCGCAACATGGTACGCCAATCTGAAACTTGTCGCTCAAGGCCCTCGCTAACCGAAAGACAGGGTCGTGTTGGTGTCATGACTCACCGTGAGCGCCACGATGGAGGCTTCAACATTGTCCACGTCAAGGACGCTGTTGACAACGAGTTCACCACTCGTGAGACCAACGTCTTCGTCATTGGCAAGGAAAAGCCCTGGATCAGCCTGCCCAAGGGCAAGGGCGTCAAGCTCACCATTGCTGAGGAGCGTGACCGCCGCCGGGCGTATGCTCTTGCCGGCCACTAGATGTGGGACACGCATGGAGATGGGTAATGATATGGGGTTCATATGGGCGAGACCAGTGCATCAGCACGGCTTGATACCAAAATAGGCGTTGGCCGCTCGTGGGATGCTTAAGGCCTAGGTTACTTTGCACATCAATGAAGATCAAAACGAGATTCAAGCAAATGAGTCGATGACACTGTCATGTGATGTCTGAGGCTTTGAGTGATCCAATTCGCACCAAAAGAGGTGGTGACTATTCTGGGGACCGTTTCGCAAGGCCGAAACGTCACGGCTCTAATAGAAGGATAGCTGGTGAGGCTCTAACGCTCGGCTGTGTTTGGAGAAGAGGGCAATTGGCCAATCCGCGTGCGACATAGTCTAAGGCCTAGAGCCTCGGAGCGGCTGTGCCTGCCTGCCTACACGTGCCTCACACCTAATTAGTTACCAGCAAAACCACCTCAATCACCGCTACATCGAACACCGAAATGCCAACGTGGTCTTCGTTAATGGATAGTCCCACTCTCCCTTTACTGTTACTCGTCTCGAATATACTCTTCAGCCTCTACAGTACCTGGGGTGGGCTGTGGCGATACGGATACTTCTCTGCATTGGTGCGACTCTGGAGACACAGACCCCACGTACTACCTGGTTCTGAGAACCCTATCCTCAAAACCTACACGCTTATCAAGCCGCTCGACAAGGTGCTCACCTTTAGTACTGTTCTCTTTGCCAACATTACGGACGGTTCGACGCCCCAGTTTTCGCTATTCGCCTTCCATTTTTCTGGTCAATGGGCCGCGATCTTGTCGCTAATTTTTATGGACGGCTTCAAGAGAAAGGGGAGTGGGACTGGACTGTTGGTGTATGTCATGTGTACTCCCATGCTTCGTGCCAGATTGCTCACGAGGTCCAGCTCAATGATGTGGCTTCTCTTCATGCAAGCTGCCACATACAGTTGCGGCATGCCTTTGTACGGCCTAGTCACCCTAGCATACCCCTCAATGCACACCCCGCGCAAAATGCAGCACCCAGAGGCGCGAAACAAGCCCGAAGAGGGACTGGAAGCCCTCCCCTTGTCGATCGTTGTCGGGTACATTATTCCGACCTTCCTCATGGCTGTGCCGTTCAGCAACAACAGCAAAATGCATCAATGGCTTGGTGGATTTTGGCAAGGGCACCCTCTCTGGATCGTGTTGGTGCAAATGATCGGCAGAGCTCTCAGACGCCGTTCAAGTCAAGGCCCGGTCGAGAACTCGAGCGGCAGACGATCCTCGGTGAACGAGGCATCTCTTGGAGAGAATCGCCCGAGCAGAGCGTCTGTCCGCGTTTTTCTCTTCGCTTTCGCAACTGCTGCAACCACACACGTCGCAAGCCTGGCCATTGTTGGATCGCGAACGCTATTTCCGGCTCTGTTCTCTGATTGGGCAAAGGAGAACATCACGCTGGAAAGGACGTATCAACCGCCGCCCTTCTGGAGCACAACTCCAATAGAGAGTATGGCAGGTGCAGCCCTAGCCTTCTTCCAGTACGACCTCTATTGCGGTTCCGTGGCAGCAATTGTCTGGGCATGGACCCTCTACCGCCGATCTGAGGGATCGTCGTTTAGCTTCAACCGAAGCATCCGCATGGTTATCAAACTCATGACCCTGACTATTCTGGCAGGTCCTTCCGCGGGTGTGATCTACTTGATATGGAAGCGAGAGGAAAACAGCAGTCGCATTGGTGTTGTAGAAGATAAAGTACAATAAACAGACCAGAGCGCTATGTCGGAATAGCCTATCGAATGAAGTAGATTTTGTTATATTACCGAGAGTACTGTAGTGAGTGGGGTGCTAGTATTATCGTAGGCAGTTTTTATACTATGGGCGGTAATGTGGGTGTGCTAACTCATCGATACCGCTGTTGGAGTCTCCCAACGCTCTGTGGCTCGGCAGTACATGTCATTGCTCGTCGCCTAGCAATGTTCGAAACATCACCTCGTCGTACTGTACACAGTTTTATAGCTCTATTATCGTGTATAAGGTGTACGTATAGCCCCTCTACTATGTACCAACTCCTACTGTGTTTCGTGCGGACCTTCTAAAGAGACTCCCACTATGTAAATCCAAATTAAATGCTGGCGTATGTGTATTTGCGGGGCTTGCCCCAAAAGCTGAAACTTGGGAAGAAGAGAATGATATGGCAGTGAGACTAAAGGATGCCGGAATTCTCATTAGCACCGGAAAGGCCTATCATATTCGGGACGAAAAAGGGTGGGCGCGGGTGTGTTTTGCACTGAGTGGCGAAGAGATGGAGGTAGCTTTCGCAAGAATGCGAACAGTGTTCAAGCCGATCAGCAAGGATATTACTACCGGAGAGGGTCGGATGGTACGCGACACTTCGGTGCTCATAGAGGGAAAGCGGACGTGGGCAAGTATTGCAGACGAGTAGCATTTGAGCCACAGCTTGCATACAAGCAAAAGAACAAAAGCCCGCTAAGCAAGATGACATGCCGAGAATATGAAGCGCTCTCCCCGAGCCCTGAGACTACCTCCTTGCAAGCCTCCCCATCAAATCTGTGAGCACAAACTTCAATTCCTCATACCACTAGCTTCCCGACCTGCTCTAGAAGCTACTCCCAGTAGACCTCTCTCGGCCCGCAGAAGCCAGCGTCTCCATTTTTTGTATCACCTCGATCGCCTGCCGCACCTCTCGGCACACCATTTGACTCCTCCAAGCATTCTGCTCCTCCGCATCAATCCCAAAGTCACCCAGGCCCAATCCGGGCAGCAGAGAGCTTGACACCGGCTGCAGACTGAAGGTCGAGATTCTCTTTTTGTCCGACTCGTCGGAGAGGATGGTGAAGCAGACTTCCAGGAGCTCGATGGTCTGGTGCATGATGGCAACGAGGAGGACCATGCACCGCACATTGTGCGAGCCTTGCTGCATCTCGCTTATTTGGACGACCTTCTCTAGTGCGCGCTTGACGAGGCCAAGCACGATCTTGAACGACTTTAGATCGTCAACGATGTAGTTCTCAAGGTCAGTGATGATTTACGTGCATTCGATGACGATCTGACTATCGGTATTGTTCTTGCATCGCCGCGTGGACGTCACTGGTTCAGGCGCGGGCGTCGAGGACGGCTGCATACGACTTTCGAGATTAAAGCCTATTTCCGGTATGTTGAAGTCCCCATCCACTAAGGTCATGATTGGATCGATAGGAGCTGAAGCTGAAACATCTCCCCCCCGGTGGTACACAATGACATACTTGGATCCTGAAGAAAGTTGTTCTCGCTTTCGGGCAAGTCGAGGCTTGCATCGGGAACCCATTGTCTCGAGGATCCGTTGCCGTCATCCTGTAGTGAAGATGTATCCGAGGAACTGGTTGTTGTGATGCACGAATCGCGGTGGGCTGATCCCGCCTGGCTCTGCTGCTCGTCATGCTCGCGACGCTTCTTTGCCCGGATGCCTGGTACTTTCCCGACTCTTGACTCGACGTAGACACACTTCGTTCGCAAGTTGCGACACCGTTCGCAGCCAGATCGTTCGCCGCTGCATTTGAGCTAGACGAGCGTGTGAATATAAGCTGCTCTTCGACTGAATGCCTCGAGGGAAGTACCTTTGCGCTGCAACACTGATTGCATGCTGCACGGAGCCTGGTTGGCTTGTTCACAGCATGTCGCACTGAGGTATCAGAGCTGGCAGGACTACCAACATCGTCAGCGGTCCGTTCGCCGCCATGACGTCAACGGCTTACCTTGTTAAGCGAGGGGAGCATCGTTATGCGGTGTCGATCAAACTAGCAAAACGCTAGAGACCCTATGAAAACAGGCGCAACGGTGAGAGAGCTACGACGTATCTATTCCCGAGGAGAGAAGATATCAACGCCACCCACGTGAAGAGGTACGAAGTTACGAAGAGCCGAGGATTGGACGCGGGAATAGCTCATTATTTAAGATCATGCCCTAGCCGTGACTCTACACGCCGACTTGTCTACCCACAGGCATTTGGGGGCCGTTCTAAATGTTGTAGGATGGCGGGCGCCTTGTCGCCCGCCTCTAGAGATTCGTAGATACGCGCCGGGGTGGTTACACAGGCTGCTCCAACGGATTGATTTGAACTGGGTAATTGTCATTGATGCAATTTGGTTAGATACCGGCGTCGGGGTTCAGACATTTGGATGTGACTGTCAAGGATGCTTGCTCGTAACGTTACAGGCAGTGCGGAGTACTCGCCTCACAGGCCAAGGTCAGGGCTAGACGAACCACGCCGTCGCCACCGTACCCGGCGCTAATGGCATTACGGAAGCGGGGGCGAATGCGAGCTCGGCACCCGTTTCTCGTCCCGACCGACTCGGCTGAAAATATCGATATTCGCCTGCCCACCTCCGAAACCCACCCCCAACCAGGAATAATGGCCACGTGGGTTCTACCAACTTCGACTTACGATCGTGACCTACATTCTCTCGTCTGGTTGGATGGAGGTGAGCAGCAATGTCTTGACGCTCCCGTCCCGGCATGCATGTCAGATCGGTCAATCAATATCATTTCATCTAGGAGGACCAGTTATTCTACCGCACGTGCGCTATGTGCCCGCGCTTGCATGCTGTTTGATATGCAGCCTCGTGGTACGGTGGGAGGCGCAGTTTTATCTAGGGTTAATATGAGAGCTTTCTGTGCCGTCCCCGCCTTAGCGATAAGCCTTCTGAATCATCGCAGCACTCTCGCATACGCAACAGCAGCGATGATCCTCAACTGCGGGAGCGGCGAGTCTGCCTAGTCTAGAATGGGCAGAAGATAGATAACCAGTAAGACATGCAGGGGCCGCATCACATGGAATTCTCTTGCATTTAATTAATCGTTTTTCGTTGCCCTCTTGTTGCCTTCTCGTCGGGTCCTATTATCTGGTGGTGTTCTGTCATATATGGGGGCTGCTGAACATTATAATGACTCGTACTTATTCCGAATGTATCGTAGTTTGGTGCCACCAAGGCAAATTTTTTTACTATATACCGAATATTGTCGAGTGCACCAACAGTTACACTGTTTTCCGTTATCGATTTACCGTTATCGATTTAGCCGTTAAACGGCATTCTCCCCGGTAAACTAGAGCTACTCGGCAATAGGCCCTTACCTGAATTAGGACACTTTTGGTATTTCGCCTGGTACTTGGCTTAACCAGAGTTGAGGATGGCTTTCTCGGGCTCGGCTTGGGCGTCTCGCTTTTCGGCTTGGGCGTCTTTTCGGCTTCGTGCTTGGCGAAGCGAGAGTCCAACACCGCGCCTTCCTCCCCCTTGCGCGTGCTTCCAATCGAACAGCGGGTGCTGCAGGAGCGGAGCTTATGAAGGCAAATAGGAGTAATAGTTTGAGTTGCATGGTGTTGAATGAAAGTAAACCATTCGAGGGTTGAATTCGTCTGAGGTATGATAGAATGCACGTATTACTACGGGGGGAGTCAAAATAAGGGTCAAGATTTCTACAAATCACCTACCTCTAGGCAAAAATGTTCAGTGGCATATAATTCAATAGTTCCTCGTCAGATCCAGTACCCAAAATGAACTACATGGATCTCTAGCAATATCCTATGACCCTTGGACTATCGGATTACCGCTGTGTCGGGTGCGAACTGGTTTCCGATACCCCCTACGCCCTGCATAAGGTAGGCGTCTGGAGGTGGGTGGGTGCCATACTTGAACTCCGCTTGGGCACCCCGTCTAGTTTGAGCACTGATGGCCGCTCCTGCTACACCAACAAAGAAGGATGATCATCTATGGTTGCCTAATTTTCTTCTGGGTCCGACGCATAACAGGAATCTTGGCTAACGGATTGCATACAATTATATGGAATGAGCAGGTGACCGGTGTTAGATGAGGGCGTCATAGCTGCATCTGGTCACAATGGGCAGTACTCATTTATATTCGGGGACCAACTCAAGCCAAACCGCTTACGATTATTTTACCGAGTGTAGTTCGATG
This sequence comes from Darksidea phi, assembly GCA_030770425.1. Taxonomy (NCBI): domain Eukaryota; kingdom Fungi; phylum Ascomycota; class Dothideomycetes; order Pleosporales; family Lentitheciaceae; genus Darksidea; species Darksidea phi. The sequence goes on from JASJFT010000076.1 coordinate 175,696, forward strand.
AACGGTTCCCATACCCTGGTTTTCCCTGGTTTTCCTTATACGGGCAAACTTTCAATTATATCTCGGACCCTCGCCGATTTCAGCGTAGAGATGCAGTCAAGCTTTCACAGCGTATCTCTGAAGTCGGCTGCGATATCCACGTCTCCACATTTCTCTCCCACCCACCTCCCTCAGCTAAACTCAAGTGGTGCGTTGCTAGTAGGCGAGCCAATGTTATGCGGATAATCAAATCAGCAATATGGTTTCCGAGGCATTGGCGTAGGCCGAAACCGAACCGCCAGTAGCTGTATCTCGTTGCTGACCTTTGCGTCTCGTGAAACCTTGAGGGACGAAACTGTGTGCTGTCGCTGCCCCATACTGTACTCCGGACATTCAACGAGTGCGTGTCCACAATAAAATTTACGCCGGCCGGAATCCAGTATCCGCCTACAGCACGGCCAGTCGGCGCTGATTGCGGTACTGGGAATGGTGCCACTGGCCTAAGGCGCGCTGACTCCAAAACCGATGCTGCCAGCAGCGTGGACTGGCGGATGACGTACTCTTTCCATGATGTGACGCCGTCGCATGCATCGTGTAGAGAAGGCATTTCCTTGCGAATGGCTGCTTGGACATCTTGGTTCTTAGCTAGGAAGAACAAGTTCCAGGACAGTCCTCCTATCGTAACGTCCAAGTTCGCAAACAGCATTTCGTCCATGGTCTGCAGCAATTGATCCGTGGACATGTCTCCGCTCTCGACGGCCCCGAAGAAGAAAGATATTGGTGCCTTCTCCTTCCTCGTACAGTCGGCTCGGTATACTGCGATGTTGAACACTTTCCACTTATCTTGGAAGGTCTGAAGGTCGCGAAAAATGCTACTGGGCAAGTACTTGCTCCACCGGAACCTTGTAGAGCCCCCTTGCAGCATACGCATGAACACTTTCTCGCGAAGGGGTATCAAGGCTTGGAGATCGTTCCGCTGTCCCTCACTGAGTTCCCCGTAAAGCACCTCGGCCACAATCCAAAACGGCAGGAATCGAAAATCGCCTACGGGGTGGATTGTGCCGCTATTGAGAGATCCACGTTCCCGGAGAGCGGCAAAGTGTCGCTCGACTGCCTTGGATATAAGTGGAATATGGCTTGTCGAACCCTTGTGTGTGAAGGGTGCAAAGAACACGGAATGCACGCCGCGCCATTCCGCTCCGCTAATCAGCCCTAGGCAACTCCCTAGCAGCTGGCCCATGAGCCATCCAGCATTGCCATTCACAGCCTTGAAATGCTTGTCGGAGTCTTTGAATACAGCTTGCACATCGTGAGGATGCGTCAGCAATCTGCACTTTCATCAGCTCTTACTTTGAAATATATCCGCTTCATGATGGCACACATACATTTCGGATGTAAATCCACTCCAAATTCGGTAGATACGTCCGTGGTCGTTCTGCCATTGGGAACCATTTTTCTCGCCCTCCAAGAATTTTCCAATGTCCCCTTGTCCATTTGGCCACTTGTACGGACACGTTGGTAAACTTCGATATCCGTCAAGAGAGCGAATTGGGTTGGCCCAGGTAAGGTAAAGCTGGAAGGTGAATGTTATTGTCAGTGAGGCAGATGAGTGTATTCCTCGAATACTCACGTTGATCCCCCACGACAGAAATCCAACAATTGTCCGACACACAATTCTTCGAAGTAGTCTGCTGATACAAAGAGCAGAAAGTGGGCTAATGAGAACTACTATGATGAGCAACATGGCCTTGATTGGGTACTACACGAAACGGTCGCAGGGCCTCTTGGGAATCCTGGGTAGCATGAAGACTAGGGCGGCTCCGCCTTCATGTATGCCACGCTGCATAGTCGGAGGCCGAGACTATACAATTTGGTTTGCTCCGCAGCCCCTATAACTATCGGAGCTTCAGGTATATGCGATCCATGCGAAAGGATTACCGCTTTCAGTTGTTTTCTTGCCCGTACTTTGGTACTCGCTCCATGATGCGCTGGAATGCAGGCCGCGCCCATAGTGTCTCGCTCCATTCTCTGATGTGCGGCCAACCGGCCATATTGGCACCAAGTGCTGCAAACATCCAAGCAAGCGTGAACGGGAAGTAGGACAAGTTAGCAATAGACGGACGATCCGGTAGCGCAACGTAGTGCTGATGCGGGTCTGCCAGCCTTTCATTGAGCTTATCCCGCCGAACCAAGCAATTATCACGAAGACTCAAAGGAGCTATTAGCATGGGCCTAGATCGAAGGGAAAGATCGTGACAACTTACTTGGCGATGGTCTTCGGCAGCCGTTCCGGATTCTGGCGGTTGGGGTAGCCCATCGAGAAGTACAGTCAATACTTTGCGGTTGCCCTAGAGCAGTCAAACTTACGGATCTGGTAAGGTCCATCCCGGATCCCAAGTACCCCAAGCCAGTAGTGAAATATGCAGTCCATGACAACACCTGCGCGGGTTCCCAGGGTGTCCGGTCATTCCAATTCCCGCTAGAATCATAGCGTCCAGCGATATATTACAGGCAGGCAGTGCTTTCAAAACCCGTGATTTTTTGCTCATTGTTGGCGTCATGATCTTTCAGTGCAGGCACATAGCGACAATGCAGATGATGTGCACAATCTGGAGTTCTTCGACAAGGATCAATGGTTTAATGTACTTAATGTAGCGAGTTTTATCGGCTGGAGGGAGTGAATATTAGATTCTTTCTACGAGACATGAGATAGGCGGAAGACGCCTTTGACAATATAGAGTACAACCCGATCATTGGCTTCAACTTCACCCTTCTGGATATCTCCATGTTTTCCATTGTGGAGCCCGTGAAGAGTTCTTGAACAAACACCAATACCGGAGTCAATGTCTTTGGATCCACAGACTGATTTGTGACGCTGGCCTATAATTCCGCATTCATACGCTCGGCTGCCAAGTGGGTGCTCGGGCCCCGGCATCGCGGAGTCGCGGCTCTGGTATCCTGTGGAACCTTACGCCTCTACCGATCTATTAGTGCGATTCAATATATTCTATACCGCGGTAATGATTCACCCATAATTAGGGTGGAAATTAGGGGAATGTTAATGCCAAAGGGCTTTACACTTGATTGTGAAGTTGGTTCAGACTGAGGATTGGTTCTCGCGGTGAGAGTTTGAGGATCGCAAGGGAACAATGCTCTTGGAGTTAATACTTAGACAATAGCTCACTAAAGGAGACAAAAACTGACCGCGCATCTCCCATTGGATTTCCTGTTGCGAATCTCACAAGTGTCAGAGCCTCCTCTATGCTTTGGTCTTTTGAGGGATCACAAGATCGGTATAGCACCTCATCACACCTCAACTCAAAAAGTGCACATAGGATCTCTAAAAAGTCACCCTCTACTCCAATAAAGCAGCACTAGAGATGCACTATTCAAGAGCTGCTGCAAAACACTTCAGCCTTTCGCTGTCTAATGAGTAGTCGGCTGCCAACGAGATTGCTCGGGATGCGGGTTCCTTCTTCCCTGTGCATTGGTGATAGGGTCATGTTCTCATAGCGTCGGGGTAGTGTAACGGTAAATGCTCACTATAACAGTTTTGAAATGCATACTGCTTGGCAGCTACATTTGGCCCCTTATCTGATCAGGGTTCTAGGGCTGGATACATTGCTTTGGCGTTTAGCTGCAACATCAGCGAATCATATCACTGCAATACATCACACCTGGCCTTGAACCGGGATAATTAGGGTCTTTCGCCAGCCTTGTACCACATTCTAAATGGGGACTTGCTCACCGGAGCGCTAGCTCCGTCTAGGCGCAGATGAACGCCCCCTTCTCCATGAGCTGCACCGCAATATCCTCCGCCGACGGTCTCCGAGGAGCGGCAGTTGGAATTACGGGGGCCCGCCGGAGGACCTTTCGACGAGTCGTCTTAAATGCCCATGAAGCCCGCCTTGCATTGACAGCAAATCACACACGACTTTGTGACTGCCAAAGACATCGGAAATCATTATGACGATGTATATGAGCCCTCCACCAGATGGAAACAGGACGATGGGACCAACGCTGCTCGGTATCGTTTGGACACAGCTTGCTCTGGATGTCTTCACCGTGGGCTTGCGCTTCATGGTGCGATACAAGAAACGAGCTCTAGGTGCGGACGACTGGACTATGCTTATTGCGCTCGTAAGTCAGCATGTTGAACTCCACAATAAAACTCCTAAGAACAGGCGCTCATGTCCAGACTAGTGTTTTTTCATCCCGACCGCTGCCGTTGTCCATATGATCGTTAACTATGGTCTTGGTCGCCACATGTTCTACATCCCAATGACGAACATGGTTCCCTTCTTGAAATGGGCGTTCATCCTGCAGTCTTTCGCTTTCTTCACGCTTGCGTTTGCGAAGACGTCGATTGCGTTGATGATCATGCGTGTGATGGGCCCAGACCGCCTCTGGAGGAAACGGTTTCTCTGGATCAACCTTGTGCTCTTCTTTGTCATTACCATTCTCACTTCGATTTTCAATCTCGTGGCATGCAAGCCAATCGAGGCGAACTGGGAGCCTAGTCCGAACGCCAAGTGCTGGCCTTTGAGCATTTATGTGAACTGGGCTATCTTCATCTCTTGTAAGTGGATTCTGAAATTAGGTGTAAGCATACCTGACATGAGAAATAGCGTATAGCACCTTTCTGGACTTCTGCCTCGCCGCGCTTCCCGTTACCATGATGTGGAATCTACGGCTTGATACGAAAAAGAAAATTATAATCTGCATACTCCTTGGTCTTGGTATCTTCTCCGGCATCGCAGCCGCAATCGGGACTTCGATGTCCAGGACCTTTGGCTCTCGCTCAGACTTTACATGGCACGCGTGGTCGCTCTATGCATGGAGCACGTATGTAGCATGCAACATGTATTACCGAAACCGCCTGACTAACAACCTTCCCAGTACCGAATTATTCCTCAACATCTTCTGTGGCTCCGTCCCGTCCATTAAGCCTCTCTACGATTACATCATCAAGGGCGAGCCCATCATTCCGGGCCCTCCGGGTTCAAAGCGTGCGCCACTTTTCTGGGGCAGCTCGGGTATTTCAGACAGGTTTAAGATATTCAGCCTCTCGCAATTATGGCAGTCTCGCGCTTCCTCTCTTAAGTGGGAGACCAAGCCTGAATCGACGGGAAGTGGCAGTGCGGAGATTCGGAGAGCGAATAGTGATGAGGGGCCGTTCATTACTGTTCATGAGAGTGCGAGGAGTCGAGTCTAAGAGTAGGAATAATGGAGGGCCTAGGCTTCAATGCGATTATCACTTTTAGTTTCCTTTATATCAACAACATAAGGAATTTAGTGAAATGTCCCCAGAACGTCGAAGTCTCGCGGGGGATGATACTCTAGCTTTATAAATCATTCGCGTCCAGCGCTTGGACATGGAAATTTGTTATCGATTGTTAATAGTTACCGATTGGGGTGCATTTAGCCCCTACGTCTTGCAAATATATATAAAGTAAATTTGACTATAGGTTCTTATAATTGACTCCGTTCTCTTTTAGCTTAATGCTAAAAGTTAAAAGCCTAGATTAATCATCGTAGCTGGAGATGGCCCCACAACCTCCATGGTCCAGATAATCCCCACTCCTAGTCCTCGTCCACGTGTTGCAGCCTTCGGGCTCCGAACGCATTTCTACTTCATCGCATATACATCTGGGACCCCGCGGCTTGCATGCTTTGTCTCAAGTATATGATTTACGTTTTGGGGCAGCTTCCACGTTCGGGCAGACTTCGGAGAAGCCGACTATATCAAGATGGACGAAGCTTTTGACATCTTAGCGCACGTTCCGGTCATAGGTAAGCCTGAAAAGTTCGTGTTGGCTTGATGGACGGAACAAAGCTGTTGACACATGTGCACAAGACGGACACAACGACTGGCCGCACCTGATCCGCGGCTACTACGACAACAAAAATCGAGACGGACGCTTTTGATCCGCAGGCTCCGCTGGTGGGCCATGTGGACATCAAGAGGCTGGTGGTGGGAAGGACCGGGAGCGTGTTTCTGAGCGCCTATGTGGATTGGTGAGCTTGACTGGCCTCCTCTGGTGTGAGTGCTGAAACGATTCAATCAGCCCGCCTGAGCACCGCCAAAGCGATTTCTCAGAGAAGTCGACTTTAGAGCCGCTTCGTGAGACGCTACAGCAGATTGATCTAATCTATCGCTTAATCGCAAAGTATAGTTCTTCGTTCGCGTTGGCGGAGACCGCTGACGGTGTGCTTCGGGTGTTTAAAGACGGCAAGATTGCGTGTATGATCGATGTGGAAGGCTTACATCAACTGGGCGACAGTGCTAGCGTGCTAAGAATCTATCATAGGCTAGGAGTTAGATATGTGACTCTGACGCACAACTGGACAAATCGGTACGCGGAATCTTCCGTAACTTTTGATTCGTGGTGCTTGATAAAGAGGAAGGCTCATAGCGGAAAGACAGCGACAGCAGTCCATGGGGGCATATCCTAAGTAGGGAGAGAGATGGTGCAGGAGATGAACAGAATAGGAATGTAGGTTATGGTTCTGCGTTTCGGGAATCGTTGATCATCAGCTAGGCTCATCGATCTCTCACATGCATCGCAAGAGGCGGCGGACGCAGTACTTGAACCGTCTTCAGCGCCAGTCGCTTTTACGCACTCATCAACGTAAGAACTCTCACGTGGCCTGAGATAGAATGAATGGTCATATTTGCCCCATATACGCTCTGTGTCCCCACAAACGTAATGTTGAGGACTCCACACTGGAGAAGTTGCGCAAGAACGGAGGCATCATAATGATCTCCTTCGTCCCGCCATTCACACGGCAAGACGCTGCGACGGCGACCCTCGACGACGTGATCGACCATGTTGAGTACGCAGCAGCGAAAGTAGGCTTCGGCCATGTTGGCATCGGCACCGATTTTGACGGCATGGAAAAGCCTGTTGCCGGCCTCGAGGATATAAGCAGGTTCCCGAGCTTGGTATCCAGAATGTTGAAACGAGGAATCGCGCGAGCCAACGTTGAGAAGGTGCTGGGGTTCAACATCATCCGCGTCCTCTTCGATGTCGGGAAGGTCGGGAGTAGGATGAGAAGTGAGGATCAAATTCCTGTACGGGAAGATAGTGTGAAACAGCTAAGGAGCGATGAGATTCGGGCGTATGTAAGAAGCGTGTATCCTGAAAAATCTAAAGACACGGACAGGAAATAGAGTAGTGTTTCCTATATGATTCCGTTCAATCATCCAGTCACCTCTCCAAAATAATGGCGCGTAAAGGTAGTCATGATGAAATCACATGACGAAAACGAGCAAGTCAAACAGCAACATAAACCAAGCCGGAACCACGCCCCACTCGTTTCGAAGCTTTATGATGGACTGCTGGACAAGCATCTGGACTTTGAACCATATCACGATGGAGATCCACCGTCCAAAGTTGAATAACGGGGACTGCGAAGGTGGGTGGTAGAAAGGTTGGCTGTTGAGCCAGTCCTTATACTCGGAGGGGAAGTTGTTAATCTTGGATGCAGAAATGAGAAGGTCCTGCGAGAGACTTAGCATAATCGGATCTATTTCCAGGGCTCCTTCCATCGAGAAGTGCGTGGCTGCTTACAAGGTATCTCGACGACGGTCTCCGGCTGTACGGAGTCGGTTTCCTCGCTACTAGACTGCACACCTCCAATGGACACCCTTCCTGAACCACAACCTTCTCCCCAAGCGTCCGCAAAACAACAGCTTGCATTCTCAGCATCGAATATGCTACTCCTCCCCCCTCCGTGGCGACAATCTAGTCCAAGTCCGCCCCCGTGATCTGATACGCGATGCCATGCACCGGCAACCCGTACGGAGAAACCGCGCTCAGGCCCGCTACCGCAGGCTCTATAAACGGCACTCCCGGGACATTGAACACCAGAGCGTAGTGCGGGATTTTGGCCAGGAGTGTATGCCGTGGCTGGATCTTGCGCTGTTTGGTGAAGACATCCGGAGACATGTTGGCGCCGTAGGCAAAGTACCATACGGGCTTCGCACCAGGTGGGGTGATGGTATCTGCGGCCTCCATGTCCTTGGCAGCGATTGTGGCACTGCTTTAGTACGGTTTCTCGGTGTCTATGAGGACTTACAGGAGCTCGGCCCCTACACACTTCGGCTGCCGGGAAAGGTAAAACCCAATCCTAATTACAGTGTTCTCATTTGTTTTGGATTTGCATAGTCGGAGTATCTTTCATAGGGTCCGCACGCAACACAGTAGAAGTTTGTATGCAGTAGAGGTCCAGTCATCTTATATTTGCGTACCTTTTTCTCATCACTCTATTTTCCGCGTTCCGAGGTGGATAGTCTGACCCTAACTCGTATCCCCTTGCTCCCCTCCGCCGGCAACGGCATAAACGAATCACACACGGGCTCTACATCCCTCTCGCTCGTCTCATACAGATCAAATTCGAACCGGCGAAACAAAATCGCTATTACATAGTACATCTCGGCACTCGCAAGATGCTCGCCCAAGCACTTGCGCGGGCCGGTGCCGAACGTAAGAACTTGTCTTTTGCGTCGATAGGCAAATTCATTGTTCTCAGACGTCAACCATCGATTCGGCATAAACTTTTCAGGCTCCGGGAACATGGAAGCGTCGTTGTTGACGAGGAATGTGCTGTAAGACAGTGCGGTGCCCGGCGGGAGCTCGTAGGAATAGAAGACAGTGGTTTCGCTGGGGTTCACGCGGATGAAGCGCGATATGATGCCGATGGCTTTGCGCAAGCCTTCTTGGACTACAGCCGATAGGTAGGGAAGCGCAAGCAGAACGTGCATTGGAGGGACTATTCCAGGGTCTGGCATAGCGCCCTTAAGTTCGTCCACAAGCCGAGATTGGATGGCCCTGTCGCGGAGGACGTAGAACATGGTCGTGCAGATTGCATTCGCGACCGTCTCGCCGCCTGCGCCCAGCAGCGACGTCGACTCCTCCCAGACGCGGTCTAGTTCCTTCTCCTTCTCTGGTAACCCGCTCGAGCGAAGATGATGGATCACCGTATTTTTCTCGCAACTGTCCTTACCTGCCAGAGTTTCCTTGGCGATTTTCTTATTCGCAATCTCCCAGTTCACGGGGATCGCTGCCTGCGGCTCCATCTTGATGATCCACGTCGGCGGAATGCCCCTGAAAATCTTCCACAACACCGGGAAATGCTTGAACCATAGAAGCATGCTCTGTCCGCCTTTCTGGAAGTTGTAGTAGCCGCTCTGCAGAACCGGTCTGTCGAGCAGACGCGTGCCCTCGGGAAAGGCGATATCGGTCACGATGTCGGTGGCCATGTACCACAGCAGTTGCCGCAGGTCCACGACAGATTCGGTTTGCCGAATGGTCTCCAGTCGCGCTGAAACGTTTTCGACCTTGGAGAGGATGATTGAGCGATAGGTTGTCGTTATGCGCGATGCGGAGAGAAAGGGCGCAACGGCACTGCGTCGCAGCTGATGCATCTGGTGCGGGATGGTGCTCACTAGAGCGTTGGGCACGCCCAGCTGCTGCTGGTGTGGAGCATACTTGTCAAGCCTGTTGCTGGTGGACGAGAGGGTCGAGAGGACAAAGCTGCTGTCGTTGATGTGGACTTCGTTGGGGCCGATGCGGACGATTGGGCCTTTGCATAGCTTGTTTAGCTGATGCGGTAGCCGTGGATGACGCGGTACCTACCGTATCGCTCATGCAGTCTCTTCAGCTGCCACGGGAGCTGGCCCTTTTTGACGAGGTCGTAGTAGATTTCATAGAGGCTCGAGAGGGCTGCGAGCTTGGGGCCAGGGACACTTGCTAGCGGGTGGAAGACCAAGCGATAGCCCGCAACGGCAAGGCTCACAACGAGTATGGATGAGAGCACAGCGGCCAGTACAATGGCAAGTATCATGGTGGCTGCCGTGTCCCTTCAGGCCCTGAGGCACTGCCCAAGGCTCGCAGAAAAAGGGCGCCGCACGCCGCACGCCGCACGCCGCACGCCCACGCCGCACCGGGTGCCGGAGAGACAACGGGCGCCGCAGAGCCAATGGGCACTGTTCGACCGTCGCGGATTCCGAGAGGGGTCGATTTGTGGTGGTGTGAGGTAATTGAATGGGTAGCGGCCATCGCGTCGTCAAACCCGTGGGATAACCAAAAGGGTGATACAAAAAGGTATTTCGTCCCGAATATTTTAAAACGCAAGAAGATTGTAAGTTGTAGTTATTATCTAAGGCTTACGTTATGGTATAACTACGGGTAACGGCCTGGGCCTTATAAAAGAGGGCGTATTATATACTACAAACAACGGCTAGAGCCTTAATGAGGACGTAGCGCGTCCTGTAATATTAAGTAGTAGCGATAATAGTCTACTAGGCTCGGGAGTAGAAAACGTGACCTACTGCCTACCTAATATCCTAAAAACCCTTTTTCATTAGCGGAGCGTTGCACTCCATCCTCCATCCTCCATCCTCCAGTCTCATCGATCGCTTTACCCATCCACGCAGCTAGCTCCATCTCATCCCGCGACCCCACGAGTACCCACGGGGCCGTCTCAAAAGCCATTTCGAAACTCGTCCGCCGCATGCCATCGATCCGTAGCCTCATAACTTGCGGCGTGGGGTAATTAATGTTACATAATCCGTCACTGGCGCGTTCTGTACCTGGAGTAGGCCCACCGTAGCCCACGCCGCACCCGCACGTCGTCTCATCTACGCTCCTGCACGAGAACAGCTCGTCAACACCATGGCCAACCAAGAACACATTCTCTCCCGCGATGCTGCTGCCTATCCCAGCTCCCTCCGCCTGGCCAGCATCGTTGCTAGTCTCACCCTCGCCGTCTTCCTCTACGGCCTCGACCAAACCATCATCGCCACCGCCGTCCCCAGAATCACCGACCACTTCCATGCCCTCGGCGACATTGGCTGGTATGCCGCCGCCTACCTCTTCACCTCAAGCGCCTTCCAGCTGCTGTTTGGCAAGCTATTTACTATCTTCTCTATTAAGGTCGTGTACCTAATCGCTATCGCCATCTTCGAGCTAGGAAGTCTAGTATGTGCGACTGCACCTAACTCGGGCGCCTTTATCGCCGGCCGCGCCATTGCGGGCGTGGGCGCCGCGGGCTTGTATTCGGGCGCTGTCATCATTCTGGCTCGCTCGACCCCGCTGGAAACAAGGCCGCGGTACATTGGCATGCTGGGAGCCGCCGTGGGGATTGCCTCGATTGTCGGCCCGTTTCTGGGCGGCGTATTCGCGTAAGTACTGTGTATACACACTAGCCTGCTGCAGCTATACACCTTTGAGCCGCGCAGAGCTAACTCAAGCAGTGACAAGGTTACCTGGCGATGGTGTTTCTACATCAACCTTCCGCTGGGCGCCATCACCTTCGTCATCGTCGGCCTCTTCGTCCGCCTTCCGCAGGACCCCAAATATAAGGCCATGACCTGGCTGCAACTCGTCGGCCAGCTCGACATCCCTGGCTTCCTGACGCTGGTGCCCGCAATCGTGTGCCTGCTGCTGGCGCTGCAGTGGGGGGGCACCATGTACGCCTGGGGTAACGCGCGCATCATAGTACTCCTCATCCTCTTCGGGCTACTGTCGCTCGTCTTTGTCGCAGTACAGGCACTGACACCGAAAACATGTACCATCCCGCAATCCGTGTTTAAGTCGCGTAGCATCGGCTTCACAACGTGGTTCTCCCTCTGCACCTTCTCGACCTTCGTCGTTATGGTTTACTATTTACCAGTCTGGTTCCAGGGCGCCCAGGGAGTAGATGCTATCGAGTCTGGCGTACGTACGATTCCATTAATCTTGGGCTTTATTATTTTCGCCGTCCTATCCGGTATCTTCACCGAAATAGTGGGTTACTATACTCCCATGATGATCGTATCCTCAATCCTAATCCCTATCTCCATCGGCCTTCTTAGTACCTTTACGGTGAATACGCCATCACCGCAATGGATCGGGTATCAAGCTCTACTAGGTTTCGGTGTCGGCATAGGAATACAGTGCCCGCTCGTCGTAATTCAGACGGTTCTCTCTGAGGACGACGTCCCCGTGGGCACGGCGCTGATCACGCTAGTACAGAACCTATTTGGCGCTGTCTTTGTCGCCATCGCGCAGAACGTGTTCAAGAACCAGCTCAAGTACAACATGGTGAGCGTGCTGCCCGGGCTGAACATCGACCTCGTCCTAAACGGAGGAGTGACAACGGTGCTCTCTCAGATCCCAGAAGGCAGCCGCGCTTCCTTTTTGGTAGCGTACAGCAAATCAATCACACAGACGTTCTACATTGGGGTTGCGTTGGGCGCCCTGAGCATGATTGGGAGCCTGGGGACGGAATGGCGGTCTGTAAAGAGTGCGAAGGAGGCTAAGGGGGAAGTAGAGGAGAGAGAGGAGGCGCAAAACGCGCAGAATGCGAAGGACAGCTTGGTACACAAGCATATCGATGAGAAGGCAGATGAGGAGACTTAGAGATGGATAAGACAGACAATGTATAATCATCATCACCGCTCGCCCTTGTCGGGCGGGAAATTGGTATGTACAAGGAAAATGGCGATGCCACCAAGCAATTCTATAGATTTCGGCGCACGCTATCTAGGATGAGCCTCTTCTCGGGTACCGACAAGGGCTGCGAGCCTACGATGGGTTATGCTCAGCGGCTAGCACGCGCATTCCGAGCCGGCCTCATGGACATTTACATGGCTGTCAAGCACGCGTCCTGAAGAGCGCAAAAAGCAAACTTCTCGATCTCGTCACCATGCGAACCGTAGCACAAGCCTGCATCCAGAGTCTACTTCCCTGTTCCCGCCTCCGCGATCGAGATGCGCGGCTATGGAACCGCGCTCTCTCGCCCTCGTTAAGGCACATGCTGCTACTCGCGGGTTATAGCGACGCAGATGCAACGACCCAGCTCCATTTTTTGGCCGAGTGCATCGCGCCATACCTTGGGAGCCGACCGCACCGCTGGCGCCGCTCGTCGCCGCGCAGTTTCATGACCGATGATGGCACGCCGATTGAGTTCGGCGGGAGCTGGACTGAGGTGGGAGACGGGCAAGAGACGCTGCCCGTGGTGCGGTATTCGATCGAGCCACTGGCGAAGCCGAAGCCGAAATGCAGGACTGCTTTATCCTTGAAGACTGCGACCGAGAACGACGACCTGGACTTGCGGATGGGTCGCGAGTTCGTCGATAATGCAAAGAGCTCGTGTCAGGGGGTCGACTTGACATGGTACGACCTGCTCAGCGACGTCCTGATCCAGCAGCCGTCGACGCAGCACGCACGCCCAAAGGATACTCCACCTGGCAACCCCTCGCACCCCAGCGACCGCTCGCAGATCATCTGGGCCGTGGACCTCGTGGGCGCGCACCGCCAGCTCAAGGTCTATCACTCGCTCAACGCGCGGTTGAACTGCTCGAAACTCGAGCTAGTGTTGCTAGCCGTCTCCAAACTCGCCCTGGATCCCAACATGCGCGCAGCGCTCACATACTTCCAGGACGTCGCGGCGTGGCTGCGGCTCGAGGTCGAGATGCTGAGCTACGACTGCATCGACCCGGTGCGGTCGCGTATCAAGATCTATTTCCGGTCGCGAGCGACGGCCTTCAGCGACATTGTGGGCGTCCTGAAGGCCGCTCAGGGGCCAGAGTCAGGGGGGTGTGGACGCGACCTCGACGAAGACAACATCGACGCGGTGCGCCAGGCTGTCGTCGCACCGGTCCCGAGCCCAGGCTCCGACTCTCAGCCTCTGCCTGAAAAGAAGCGTCGCACGGTGGGATATTATACTATTACGAGTTCAAACCAGGGTCTTCGTTGATCCGGCCGAAGATCTATCTGCCTGTCAGGCACTATGGCATCAGTGACGCAGCGATGGCCGACGCGCTGTCCGCGTTCCTCAGCGCGCGGGGCATGAATGTGAAGCACGTGTCGCACTCGAGTGCCATCCGGCACTTATGGTGAGCGGCGGTGATGTGTGTGTTTCTGAGGGCACATGTTAATGATTGCGTAGGCCGCACCGCAAGCTGGAGAAGGGGCTCGGCGTGTATACTTATGTGTCGTGTGCGTCGAGTAAGGGGAAGCTCAACCTGACGACGTACTTCAATCCGGGGACGGAGCGGAGGAGGGGTTTGTGGGGGTTGCGGGGGTGATGTGGTATGTGGACTTGAGGTTTTACTTTTCTGTTGCTGCCGCTCTTTCTCTTTACCTCTTTCTTTCTTTCTTTCTTTTCTTCCACTCGAGCACGCAACGTAGTACAAAGCATATCAAGGTTTTTTTTCTAGTCAAGTATATCAAATTTCAAGTTACATGTACGGGATACACGCATCTCGATACCACTGCGAATCTACGCAGCCCATTTCCAAATCTCCACGCTTGTCCCCAAGTCCGGAAAAATCTGCCCCTCGATCACCTGCCGGCTCAGCTTCTTTGGCCCCTTGTCCATTCCGCCGGCCCACCGTACTTTGTAGTCCAAGAAGAATTTGGTCATGATGAGCTTCAGCCGCTTGACGGCGAGGAACCTACCGGGACACGACTGCTTGCCGTAGCCGAAGGACAGGTACGTGTCGGTGATACGAGATGTGAGGACGCGGTCCGAGTGGTCGGGCGCGCTGCCCATGAAACGGTACGGATTGAACATTAGTGGCGAGTCGTAGTTTTCCGGGTCCGTTTGGATGTCGTAGGTTGGGAAGGCGATGCGGGAGCCCTGCGGCAGGGAAAGGGACGGCGAGAAGCGGTATTCCTTAGAAGTGATGGTGCGCTGGCCTGTGACCGCGACCCAAGTTAGCGCATAATGCGTATTGAGCGGTTCAGCGGAGGAAGCACATACAGACACTCGGCGGATGCAATCTCAATCAGAGCCCGCTCGCTCCACCCACCGTGCTCGTCCAGCGCTTTCTGCACATCCTTCCTCAGTTCAGGGATGATGGACGGCATCATGAGAGCGTTGTGAAGCCTATGCATCATCAGTGCACTGCTGACCGCCGACGCGGCAAACGAAATATGCAGCACGCGGTGCGCATGCCGAATTGGCAGCGCCTCTTCCGGCTCAGGGATGTTCATAGTGAGCAATCTCGCGATCATTTCCATATACTTCTCATCAGGCTGCTCGCCCGCGAGCTCGTCGAGCAGTGCCATGCGCCTGTCGATGACGGGCAGCAGGAACTCGAAGGCGCGCGCGATGTCGCGCCGCAGGCCCCAGGTACCCAGCCAGTAGAACCAGCGGCGCACGTATCCCCAGTTGGGCGGCCGCATCGGCCACATGATGCCGCTCATCAAGAACGATTTGGCATAGTTGACAATGGACTTGAGGTACGCGGGGTTGCGGCACAGGCCCTCGCCGACGAGCACGCGTGCCGTCTCGGCAAAGACCAGGTCGAAGGCGAAGTCGGCCGTCGAGAACTTCTTCCACGAGAAAGCGTTGCCGACGATGTGGTCAAAGGCGAATGGTGTAGCGGTTACGCGGGACCGGCAGCCAGCCGACGAGCAGTGGGAGGATGCAGAGGACGGCGACGAGGTCACCGTTGCGGAGGAGCGGGAGATGCACGACCATGATGGTCATAGCGGATAGAGCTGGCAATGGCCAGAGTCAAAACAGAAATCCGAATTCTAGGAAGGGGGGATGGCCAGTATAAGATTGTATCAGGCTAGCTCACACACACCAGATCAGGTTACATGACTGCCCCTGGCTACTTCGCCTTATTCTATTCTATATAAGCTACTCTTATATAGAGCTTTTATAATTAACTATAGTTTTTTTTTTTTTTTTTTTTTTTTTACCCTAAGGAAAAGCTATTTTAAGTAAATTTTGTTTTTTTTATTTTTGTTGGGAGGTTTTTAATTTTTTTTTTATTTTT